>JUDQ01000038.1:109212-140718 GCA_000812075.1 Scedosporium aurantiacum
CATCACCGCCATCTACTGGTATTGGTTACATCCCACTGGCCCTATGGCCGTGTGGCTTGCCGAGTGCGGCGAATCCTGCGAGGACGTTGATCCAAAGGAGTTGAACTGGTTCAAGGTAAGAAAAAAAAAAACGAAGAGAAAAAAAAGGTAGGGGGGAGAAAAGAAGATCGGATCCACTGACAGCTCTCAATCGCATCAAAAAAGATCTGGCACGCCGCCCTCGTAGATGACGGCTCCCTCGGCCTAGCAGAAAGCACATGGTACCAAAAGGCCTTCCAAAACTGGCAGGGCCTCGCCGCCCAATGGCCCATCACCATCCCCGCCAACCTCAAGCCCGGCCTCTACATGATTCGCCACGAGATCATCTCTATCCACGTCGCGTATAAGCCCCAGTGGTATCCCGAGTGCGCCCACTTGAACGTTACGGGCGAAGGCGTCGCTTTGCCTGGCGACGAGTGGTTTTATAAGTTCCCTGGCGCGTACTCTGAGGACGGTGAGTTGGATCCTTTCTTTTATTGGAAATGGGATGTGATGAGTGGGAAAAAAAATAAAATTTGGGTTTCGAGTTGCTGACGGTATGAGGCTTAGATCCCCTAGTGTTTTTGGATATCTACTCGGAGGAGTGGACGGATCCTGTAAATGCGGCAAAGTATTCGGCGCCACTTGGTCCGGTGTGGATGGGCGAGGAATGAGTGAGAGCGCCCAACTTGTGTAGGATGGGGCGGGTCACGAAACATGTATATATATCTAGAACGCGGGCGTTGTAAATATTCATCGTCTCGGAACGGCGGCCGTTCCAGCGGATAGCTCCGTCGGTAACCTGACATCGCCTTCATCGAGATGCTTCTATCAAGTCTTTGCTCTAACAAGTCTAGACGAGAGCACTAAAAAAAACCAACTCGTCCCAAGGATCCGGAAAGGCACCAAAAATACAAAAAAAACGCCTGAAGCCCAATCCCCAATTCCATTACCCGAACCAGACCATTAATACCATAACATCACACGAGGGATGCCCTTCTTAACCCATCATCCTACAAGCCCTGAATTGCCTTCAACAACACCTCCAAACCCAGCTTCCCAACATCGTCATCACCCCGCAACACGCTCGCCACGTCACTCAACATCCCCAACGGAACATAGCACCCCTTCTTCGCCTTATCGAGACTCTCCTTCAGCCTGCTCGTGTGCTCCCACTCCCTGGCCGCCACCTCGGCGCTTTCGATGACGCGCGACGGGATGCCGCACATGGCCGCGCAGTGCATGCCGAAGCTGCCCTCGGCGACGCCGTCTTCGAGCTTGTACAGGAACGTCACGCGGCGCTCGGCGTTGTCCACGTGGATCTGCATCCGGCGCGCGTGGATCTCCGGGTGGTTCTCGAACTCCGTGGCGAGCGAGTGGTAGTGCGTCGCGAAGAAGCCGACGCAGCCGATGTGGCTGGCGACGTGGTGCAGGACCGCCTGCGCCACGGCGACGCCGTCGTACGAGCTGGTGCCGCGGCCGAGCTCGTCGAGGATGACGAGGGAGCGCGGCGTCGCCTCGGATAGAATCTTCTTCGTCTCCGAGAGCTCTACGAAAAAGGTTGATTGCGCAGCAAAGATGTTGTCGTTGGCGCCGAGGCGGGACATGATGCGGTCGATGGGTGTGAGGCGGGCGCTAATGGCAGGGACATAGCATCCGATCTGAGCCATGATGACCGCAATGCAAGACTACATGTGTATTGTCAGCTTGAAACGTTCTCTTTCTTTTTTTTTTCTTCTTTACCAAATCGTGGATCGAGGGGTTCAGTCTAGTACTCACCATCCGTAGGATCGTCGACTTTCCGGCCGCGTTGGCACCAGTCAACAGACTAATCTTGGCAGAATCACCTCCCAGCTTGATGTCATTGGGGATAAAGTCCGTCACGGTCGTTTGCATGCAAGGATGGCGAAGCTCCTCAAAGTCCACCACTGTCCTTTCCGCCTCGATAAACTCTGGTCGGCAGCTCGGATGCCCAATGAACGAGGATGCCTTGGCCAAACCTACGAGGCAATCGAGCTGCGCCATGATGCGCACGGCCAGCAGCCAAGTGCCGTAGTCTTCATCGAAGCGGCTGAAGAACCGCGAAGCCGTCTCCTTGATGATCTGCGAGTGCGTCTCCTCGGCCTCCTGCAACTCCCGCACAAGATCGGCTAGTTCAGAGAAGTAGTATCGCTTCACGCTCGACGTCGACGACATCTGACGCCAGCCAGAGGGTACTTTGAGAGACTTGGGCGCCTCAATCTGGTAAATCTCCTTGCCGACATCGGTAAACTTCAGTGTTCGGCACTTGAGGGCCTTCTTCTTCTCTTCCAGCAGCGCCGCGAGCCTGCTCTTGATCTCGGCAATAGTGTCCTTGCTCTCGTCGAAATCTGCCTCGATTCCCTTCTCCGGTACCAAAATCTTGTCGCTCTTCGCTAGGTCCCGCTTGAAGGCGGTCCTCCAGTAAGTTAGAGGCTCCGAGAGGTTAGGCATTCCGCCGATAAGCCTGTCCACAAGACCGTTTCCTCCTCGGAACGCCCCGAGAAGGCTCATTGTGTACTCGATCTGCTCGAAACCCTCCAGGACCTTGACAAAGTCATCGGCGCGGATGGATCCAGCATGCACTCGCGAGATCAGACGTTCAAGATCAGGCATCTTAGTCATCTGTGAAGTGAACTGATCTCGGAGGCTGCGATCCGCGTTGAGCATGTCGACTGCGTCGAGACGCTCGTTGATCTTCTTGATGTTGCACAGAGGGTGGCACACCCACTGGCGGAAGAGTCGCTTGCCGAAGGGTGTGACACAGCAGTTCAGGAGGTTGAACAGGGTACCCTCGCTACCTCCATCAACGTTATTGGCAAAAATTTCGAGGTTGATGAGAGTCTGGCCGTCCAAAATGAGAGTGCCGTCACTTTGAATGGGGTTGTACGGCTCAAAGTTGCCCTGGGAAATGAGACTCTGCTCGAGCTTCAAGCTGCGTAGATACTGGATCAAGGCGCCCAAAGCAGACATGGCAAGGTCATTGTTTTTGGCCTCCTGGAGAGTCTCGGGCCAAGCACCGTCGCCATTGGTGAAGTACTCTCCACTGTCGAGCTCCTTCCGTGTGCTGTCAGCATCCCAAAACTCCGTACCAGACTTCCGGTAGTTCCAGATGGTGGTAGGCGAGGTGCTGTTCTTGAGGATGCGGAGAGCCTTGGTCGAGATGTGAGACTTTTCAATGATGAGTTCGCGAGGGCTTGTCTGGGCGACGAAAGTCTCAAACCTGGTCATGTCGACATCGTCTTCAAACTCTGAAATGGCAAAGCGACCGGTGGAAGCATCGACGAAAGCAATGCCGAACGAAGGCTTGCCGTCGATAATGGACTCCTTGATAGCAGCACAATAGGTGGCCATATCATCCTGAAGCATGTTGCCGTCAACAAGCGTCCCCCCAGTCAAGACGCACGCAAGCTCTCGTCTGATGATCTTGTCTGCCTTGCTAGCCTTGGCATTTCCGTTACGCTCTCGCATCTCCTTGCCGAGAGCAGACTCCATCTGATCAACCCTGGCTACTTTGTAACCCTTGGCGACGAACTGGTTCACCCACATGTCGAGGGAGCTCTCAGGAACACCAACCATGCGCATGTTGACGCGGTCAGTAAGCTTGAGGTCGAAGAGCTGGTGGCCAATGGTAGCGTCGTTCTCGTAAAGCTCGTAGAATTTGCCCTTCTTGAAGAAGACAATGGTGTCCCAGAGCTTGTGCTTAATCTCCCAGTACTGCTTTTCAAAAGCCGAAAACTTGTTCCAGGCCGCAGGAGGCACGTAAACCGAGGAAGGATCATACTCCGGGTGACCGGGAGGGTTCCTGCTAAGGTCAGTCATGTTTGCGAGCCAAGGATACCGTTGCTCGGGGTCCTTCTCATGAGGACGCTCTTTGCCCTTGGTTCCGGATCTAGCAGCAGGTGCCTTGACGGGGCAGTTCTGAGCTTCGGCGCTTTCATCAAAGGCCCAACGCAAACATGCGGTGGAAGGAGGCAGCACGCCCGCCATGTCAATGTCGTCAATATCAATGTCCATGTCAATCTCAATGTCGAGCTCCTCCTCTACTCTGCTGGAGACAGGAGAGGCCCTCTTTCGTGCGGGCTGGGGCCGAGATTCGGCTCGCTTGCGCTTCTTGGACTTTGTTAGAACATCGGAGTCGTCTGATACTATAAAGTCTTCCATTTCGTCTGTGTTTTACACTCGAGGTTAGCAACCACCCCGCCAAAGGTCTGGGTAAAAAGCTGTGCCTTACCATCGTCCATTTCCGCAGCAGCGTTGCCTCCCTCTTCAACGTATTCGTCCTCGTCGTCCGAAACGGCGGGACGAGTTCTATTCCTCCGCCGCGAACGAGAGGTCTGCATACGCTCGAATGGATCCTCGTCCTCGTCATCGGATTCGGCGTAATTCACAACCTTGCGCGCCTGCACAGAACTAGTTAGCATGATGCGGTGTGCTTCCGACAAAGAACTGACGGATTGAGATCATACTGTGGGACGATATACTTTTCGAGTTGGGCTGCTGCTCATGAACAGCCGGGAACTCGTCGTTGTCTGCTTCACCAGGACTTCAGCAGGAGTCACGGGCGACGGCAAGCTAGCACCAGAATCAACTACCTTGGGATTCGCCGAGTCGATGTTCTCCTGAGAGCTCGGGGGATCGATGGGGTCACTGCTCGGCAGTGGCGTAACGTTGGTCGGTCTAGGCTTGAGGGAGTTGGATTTGGTGGTCTCTTTGAGGCAGGCTAGGGGTGAGGAGGGAGCTGGCTTGGGGTTCGCGGCGGAGGGTGTTGACGCAGATCTCGCAAAGAAACTCATAATGCTTTGCTGTTTGCCGCCCGAGGCAGACCCGACCAGCTTCTTTTGCGAGGACGGGGTCTTCGCGGGCGTGCGAGCCGGCATTGAGGATGCCTTGCTCGACATTGTGATAGATTAGGTACAAGGAACAGGATGGATCACAACAAGATGGAAAGCTACTTGTCGGGAGGAGTTAAGAAAACAACAAGCTAGACACGCATTAATCAATTAGGATTGGTGATGTCGGGAATGGAAGCGGGAGCAGAAAGAAGGTCGGGAACTGGATCAAGTTAAAGAGAAAAGAACCCGGTGCATTGGGACGCGGTAGTGGAAAGTGCACACGGTCTGAGACGCGCTCAGCGCGAAGCTGCTAAAGTGGTGGAAAGTGGACAGGGGTGATGCGCTAGGATTCGCGGTGGGGGCAGCATTGCAATTTATTCACTTACAGGGGTTACTACTCGCTTAAATGAGCATCATTGTGAACAAGCAGGGCCAGGCAACTCCCATCATCAAGGAAGAAGCAAGCCCATGAAATTGCGCTCTTCCTTCGTAAACAGCCCCTGACGAGAAAGTGCATCACCAGACGCCTATCACCTAATTATTCAACAATTCACCCATGTCTGGTGGGAGCTATTACAACAAGGATCCTCTCTTCTACCAAATCCTGCGCCACGCTCAATGAGTGGATTCTCTTGAATGCAATATTCCCCTCCCTTTCCAAACAGGAATAAATCGTATTTCTCTGTCAAAGTGTACTTCGTATGTATGGTCTATTTAAATATCTGCAGGCAAAGGTCGCCCAGGACTCAGGCATCGCCCCTCCCAACGACCTTGCTCAAAATGACATAGTCCGGCTCGAACACCTTACCGAACCTCAGCTTTCTCGGTTGGGGGGATATTTCATCTTTCTCAAATCCAATCCTCTTATAGAATGCAAGGCCTTTCGTGTTACAGAGAAAGCAGGTCAGCATGACCTTATTAACAGTCGGCATATTCTCCGCAACAGTCTCGAGGAAACTCATTAATGTCCTCCCGAGCCCGGTTCTACAGCCACAAAAATATCGGAAGTTAGAGTTGAGGAAGTAAACTGGAGAGTAGGAAAATATAGAAAACAACGCTTGTCACTTACCCCTGCAGTTCAGGTTTGAGATGAATCTCATAGCAGTAAATCACCGGCTCACCCTCTTCAAAGCACGGCATCAACGACGTGAATCCTTTTACGACGCCGCTCTCGTCCTTGACGAATATGTACCGCATGTCGGCCTCTCTCATCTCTCTCCTCTTACTCCCAGGATGCCATCCCCTCGACGAAGACTTGTAGTGCTCTCCAGAGGTTTCCTCAACAAGATCAAGACACGCCTGGAGCTCTTCTGCCCCGAGCTCATCGGACTGGCAAAACTTGAGAGTGAATTTATTCCCCGTCGAGGGGTGTAACCACTGGTTGCTCCATGCTGGGCTTGGATGGTCAGAAACTTTGACAGGGGGAGGGAAAGCATGGGGCATCATGCAAGGGTAGGCTGGCACGCGACCCCCAATTCTGATGTGTGGGAAAGAGTTGCACAACGTACTTTGGTTGCAGATATTCCTCTATAAAGTCAGCATTCAACTTGCTGTTTGCTACCTCAATTGCGTTCGGAGCACGTCGACGTCCCATGATTTACTCGCAGCCGACTCCAAAGAGAGAGCGGGGGGAAAGAAGGGAGGGGAATAATGCAGCTCTGTGAGCATCATAAGCTGGGCATCAATCATGGTGGTTGAATGAAGCTCCATCTCGGAATAGGAAAAGTACGTCTTGGGTACGTGACGCGTACATGTACAGGGATATTCTTGTAAGCAGAAATTTGCTCTTCGCCCTGTATTCTTATGTAATTCACCAGGACCAAACAATTTCAAGTGCTGATTCAATTTGAAGCTCACTCGCGAGAAACGGCTTCAGTCTTCCCGTGCTTGGGTTCCAGGTTTCTTATCAAGACATATATCAAAGAAATTCAATGGCTCGTCCGTTTTGGTTACTCTATCGGTAGCCTGGGGCCAAAAGTAGATATTCAATGCGTCTTCAACTCCTTTCCCGACGCTTCTTTTCAAGCCGACCAGTGTCTCCGAGACTCAAAGACACCCTCTCATTTGATCATGTAAGATGAAAAGAGCCCTCATGAGATTAGCTGGTCCTCTATACATACAAATAAAACCTAGATGCTGCATACGAATCTACGTCCCTTACTAAAACAAACTCGTCAATTTGCCTAGTTCATTCAACGTACACGCGCCCTCTCACTTTACCGCACTATCCTCCGCGCCTCCAAACGCATCCCTGACGCAAAGACGCGAGCAGAGGTCATCGGATACGCCAGGGCAGAATTCGAACGACACAAGAATGTCAATGATCTAGTGAGTCCTGCTCTACGTTCTTTTATTTTTTTTATTTTTTTTTTTTTATTTTTTTTTCTTCTTCCTTCCACGTCACATTGCATTTGGGCAGGACGTTGTGAGCTTATGGCTAAAACAAAAATACGCAGGATCACATTCGCTACCTCATCTCAACTGGAAAGAAAGAGTGGGAGGGTATGGAGAGGTATATAGACGGATTATAGAAGACAAAACAACATTTGCCTGAAGAAGAAAAACGAAAAGATGTAAAACCTCCGCAGTCTTCTGATCCCAACCTAGTCCCCTTTTCAATACCAGGCGACAGTTCGCGACAAACCCATGTTGTTACAAAAATTGCATCTCGAGATCCTTATCCGAGCCCAGATTTCAATCCTACCCGTCTATTCTCTATTCTCCTCCACATTCAGAAATTCATGCGCCATAATCGGATATAGTACACGGTCTTTTCGTCCAACCCTCAGTAGTCAGTCCCAACAATTCAGGTTCTATGGTTCAGCTCTGTCGTTGCTTGTGTCGAGGATTCGCCTTGCAGATAACGTAGAGATATCCATTATGTCGCTTTCCGCCCTTTCGTCGAACAATCTACTCAGCGACACACATGTTAGCCTCACAAAATCCAAATTGATCCACCAAGATTCTAAACCCCCTTTCCCCGACCCATCCGCTGTTGGAAGAACGGGAAAAATAACTCACCTTGCAGTGCTCGCACCTCTTCTTGACAGAGCTGTGTACCTTCATCCCCCGAACCTGCTCGAAAACACCAGTGGTGACAGCCGCGCTCCTCGTGGCCGTCATGGAAGTAGGCATGACCCTCTGCGTGAGGCCGAGAACCTGTCTGGGCGCCGCCATTGTCATCCGCGTGGCCGCGAGGGAGAGGGCCCCGAACGTCCGTATTAGAGAAGAGCTCATCTTGTTATTGTCTCGGTTTTTTTTCGACACTCGGCCTCTGTCGTCGTCGGGTTGGTGTGTTTGATTGGGGGTGGGGGTTGTTTCGTGGAAGAAGGTTGAGGTTTTGGTCGCCTTTGGAGCTTTGTCATGCCATCAAGTTCAGATTTTCGAGCGAATCGGAGGTTTCCGCAATCGCGCATGTGGGTGTTAATATTCACACCATACTGTATAGTGCACTGTGTACTGGTGAGATTGACTTGAAAACCCGCACCCGGATGGACACCTCGGTATTTTCTCTATATTATATTCAATCTCTATCAGCCAAGCTTTTTTGTATTATGAAAGACCCAAATGGAAAACTCCGGCCTGTGTATCCTCAATCAAACGAGACGAAATAAATAGGCTTAGGGGAAAGGAAAAAAGTGTTGTAAACGTCGCCATCAAAGTCTAACCCGATCAGAAACAACATATCATCAAGCATTAGGGACCCCTCCTGCAGAGATCCTCCAAGAAAACTCCGGCCTCCGTCTATGAACGAAGGAACATCTTGAAGACGTCCGACTGCGTACAATCCTCATAGGGATATCCGACAACCTTCAAGAATTTCTCCAGCTCTTCCAATTCGCTATCAGGACACATGATACCAGTCAGAATCTTGGCGACATCGCCGCCGTAGTTTCGGTACTGGAAGAGGCTGATGTTGAACTTGGGCTTCAGCGCCGTGACAAACTTTTCGAGCGCGCCAGGACGCTCGGGGAAGTTGAACATATAGAGTCTCTCGTCAGGCACGTTCGATCGGCCACCGACGAGATATCGAATGTGGGTCTTTGCGAGTTCGTCGCCCGAGAGATCGGTGACGCTCATGCCGCTCCACCTAATGCGGCTGAGCAATCTCGCCAGCTCTTCTCCCCTCTGGGATGCCGGACCGGTTAGAGAGATACCGATGAGAATGTTTGCAATCTCGGGGGTCGCGTAGCGGTAGGAAAATTCGGTGACGGCGTGAGGCATCACGGCGCCGATCAGCTCGGCGAACGAGCCTGGTTTCTCGGGAATGCTGACGGCGAGAAGGGCCTCCTTTCCTTCACCAAGCGTAGCGCGCTCCGCGACAAACCTCAGCCTGTCAAAGTTCATGTTGGCTCCGGAAGTGACAGCGATAAGGGTCCTGTTGGTGTCCTCCGAGGGGTTCTGAGCCACGTATTTCTTGAGACCGGCAATAGAGAGGGCACCGGCAGGCTCGAGGCCGGACCGAGTGTCGTCGTACATGTCCTTGATGGCAGCACAGATCTCGTCCGTCGTAACCTCGATGACTTCGTCCACTACTTCCTTGCAGATACGGAAGGTCTCCTCGCCCACGGTCTTTACCGCAGCTCCATCGGCAAAGAGGCCGACGTCCTTGAGAACGACACGCTCACCCTTCTTCAAGGACTGGACCATCGCATTAGCGTCGTACGCCTCGACACCAATGATCTTGACATGAGGAGCCATCCTCTTGACATATGCGCCGATACCGGCGATCAGACCGCCACCACCAATACAGCAAAAGATGGCCTCAAGCTTCTGCATATTCGTCTGACCAAACAACTCCATGCCGATGGTTCCCTGTCCCGCAATAACATAGGGATCGTCGAAGGGGGGGATATTGATCAACCCGTCTAGCTTCTCTCGTCGAGCACACTCCTCTTTCGCAGCATCGAAGTCTGCGCCATGTAAAACGACGTGACCTCCGAGTCGGGAGACGTTTAGGTGTTTGATACTAGGTGTCGCCTCGGGCATCACGATAGTCGCAGGAATCTTGAGCTTACGGGCTGAGTATGCCACGCCCTGTGCGTGGTTGCCGGCCGAGCAAGCAATGACACCCTTCCAGCTCACGGCGGGGTCCAGGTGGGCCATCTTGTTGTAGGCGCCTCGCAGCTTGAAGCTGAAGACGGGCTGTTGATCCTCGCGTTTTAACAAGACGTTGCATTCGAGTCGGTTGCCGAGGTTTATAGCGGGTGTTAAAGGCGTGACCTTGCATGCTTCGTAGACTCGGGATGTCGCCGTAGCGATCAGGCGGAGATACTACCACAAGAGCAAGCGTTAGCAAGAGTTCTCAATCTCTCTGAGTCTGAGTCATGAGATACAAGCACACGGTATGAAGAAGGAATACGTATACGTACGTCTGGATTGCCATCTTCCAGCAGAAAGTCCTCGGGAACCACACCCTTGATGCGTTGCCTCCTTTCCGGCGACGGCGTCTTGGAGTTGGCACTATATTCGGTGAGCGACATGCCGTTGTGCCGTGGCGGTGTGATGGGGCGATGATTGATGCCGTTTACGAGGCCATTCGTCTCTGGAATGGCGGCTTGAGGCTCCTGGGAGTCGGTCATATCTGTAGTATCGGATAGGGGAATATCTTGTCAAGTTTGTCAAGCAAAGTGTTTCTAAATATGTTTGGCGGCGGGGTCCCGGGGTTGATGTGGATTGAAGAATTGAGATTTTTGGATCCGGTTCGGAGGGGCAGTTTTCAATTCATTGAACAAATAAAATTTTGGGACTGTGAGTAAAGGTACTGGTTATCATGTACTTCGTACTTCGTACTTGGTGACTCTCTCTGCATTGATGTCGAGTCATTGGAAACTAAAATCAAATACTTTGCAGCAGAGGCGGGGCTCTATCGGGGCGGTCTCGGGATGTACACAACCAAGTGGTGACATTCTGGAGTCCCTGACAGTAGTGCCAAGTACGAAGTACAAGACTTACAGTCACCCCCCACCCCGGACCGGAAGGGGTTTGGCAGAGGTCTAATAGAACCAACCACAACGCAGAGGATTCGGCGAGCTTGTCCAACTTGCTGGCGCGAATGAGCATGTTTCTGGCTGCTCAATGCCAAGCTAGTGGTCGATTGATTGGGCGTTGTTGATGAGCTAGATACAGCTGCACTACGATATCCCTAACCTTGATAGACTTCGTCGAGCTGGACATCGCCCACAATGCATGATGGGATGCCAACGGAATTGGAAGTCCGAAAAAGATCCTTTCGTGCTCGCCATCGCCTTGAACTTGGAGAATCTTGCTCAATTGGCATCTTGTGAGGCGAGTGGTGTGTCTGAACTCGCTATCGGCGGGAAGCTGAAGGGTGGGTAGGTACAAGTTACAAGGTACCCACAAACGCGCGCAATGACAATTGCAGTCGCCGAATCTGTGGGTACGTCACTACGAAGTACAACCCCAGCTGGCCAGGCAATAACGCCACGCTCGAAGCCTCAACCCCAAGCTCTTTGCGCCTCACTCCGAGGAGCCGGCAACCATCAGATCACTACTTCATACGCCAGCAACTACACGACGCATCTCGATCTCAGCCCACCTTTATACCCAACCAACACCACGGCTGTTGACGAAAAGCACAATTCAGAATGGGAGATAAGGGATATCCTAGCGGTTCACTACCGTCGTCTTTCGACGATGACGAGTATGTTCTTGAGCACTTTTTTCCCGTCAAGTTATCGCAGATTATCTGACTACAAGAGCAGCACGTTCGTCAACGAAACTGGATGGCGAAAAATTGCCCGAAAAATCCGCCAGGAGCCTCTAATTCCCATCGGTATGCGCAGCCAAATCTCACTCCTCCCAGGCGCTCTTCTCCCTCCTTGCCGCGATGTATATTCCAAATTTGCGCAACCAAGAAAACAGGAAATACAAAAAAAAAGAAAAGAAAGCAACTAACTCGCCCCACACCGTTCTAGGTACCGCCCTCACCATTTACGCCTTCATCAACTCCTACCGAGCCGTCCGCCGCGGCGACTCCCAAGGCGCCCAGCGCATGTTCCGAGCCCGTGTCATGGCCCAGGGCTTCACCGTTCTCGCCATCTGCGCCGGCGGCCTGTACTACAGCCAAGACCGCGCCCGATCCAAGGAGCTCCGAAAGCTCAAGGAGGCCCAGGAATCCGAGGAGAAGCGTGCGAAGTGGATTCGGGAGCTCGAGGCCCGCGACGAGGAAGATAAGGCTATGAAGCGGAGGCTAGCAGAGAAGAAGCAGCTGCTCGAAGAGGAAAAGCAGAAGCTCCTCGAGGATGAGAGGGCCGCCGTCGCCGTCGCCGCTTCCCAGAAGCCGAAAAACGAGGGAGGTGTATTGGCTGCGCTGAGTGGTATGTGGGGCGGAAAGAAGGAGAGTGATGCGCCGGCTGGGGGAGAGGACGCGCCAGCTCCTGCTGCTGAGGCCGCGCCGGAGGCGGATGGTAGTGGGAAGAGGAAGAGGAATCCTAGGAGTTCCCTCGATTCTTTGGGAGAAATTATTGGTCATAAGAAGTCCTCGTCCTCTGATGATTCGTCTGAGAATAAATGAGACGTTACCCACTAGGCTGATTGGATATACCTCGGGCTCAACGGTAAGAGAAGTTCTCGGGGACTGTACACTAAAAAAATACGGTTCAACCTGTATTACTACATATGAACAAACTGCAACGGAAACTGATAGACACCACACTCCAATATACCTGATTACGATTTGGCAAGCCAGGTAGGCAAACAACCAACTGGCTCGCATCTTTTACTTTCTTCGAATACTTAGTCCAAGCCATTACACAGCCGGCGTATGAGGAACGACCTCATGAAGAACGAGGCTGTACACGGCAAATTCCCTCTACACCAACTTACAAGCACCTCACTCTATTACAGCAATATAGAACAGCCATGATGTTATCGATGCCCAAAGGAAGAACCCCCAACTTGATATTGAATGAGTGTCAAGAAGCACGCTCCAGGAACCCGCGTCGCAAAAAGGACCTATCGAACAGAGTCTAGCTATGTCGAACCAAACCCCAACCATGATAACACCCCCCCATCGCGCCACCGACTTCCCAGAGGACGTCGCTTCAATCCCTTCAAAAAGGGAGGAAAATAAGATATGTATACATTTAAGGAGAGAGGGTCGGGAAAAGGTTAACCACCCCCCGGAAGGGAGGGTAACTTTCCACCATGCAAAAGTCGGGAGCCCAAGATGCAATAAAAAAAACCAACTCCATAACTTTTTTGTTGCCGTGTTAAAAACCTCGAACCCTGTTTCGTTTCCTTTTGTCTCTCTTTTTTTTTTTCCATTTTCTTGTTCGCAAAAGAACTCCCATAACGCCTGAGAACTCCCTAACGCCTGGAAGGGAAAAAAAAAAGTGAAAAGACACCCAACAGGAAACCGCCCACAACACCACCTCATGCAATGCAATGCGAAAAAGCCAGAAAGAATCCGACTCCGCGAGCCGTTGTCGCGGACGTTGCTCCTGTCGGCCCAGAAACGGCTCCCCCTTTGTTAAGCAAACGAATTTTTGGTCTTTTTCTGAGTTTTTTTTTTCTTGGTCTAAAGGAGTGATGATAAGAAGATGAGGGCTGCGTTCTATGGTAGCACTAGCACAAGGGACATCGAGTCCTTTAGTCCCACTTGTCCTTGCCGTGGTCATGCTGGTGGTGGCCATCGTGCTTGTGGTGGACGTTGCCGTGATGCTTGTGGTCATGGTGATGGTGGTGGTGACCGAAGTGATGACCGTGGCCGTGGTGCTTGTGGTGCTTATGCTTGATGTGGTGGTGGTAGTGGTGGTGGTGATGATGACCGTGGTGCTCATGGTGGCCATGATGCTTGTGATCGTGATGACCGTGGTGCTTGTGATCATGCTTGCCCTTATGCTTGTGGTCGTGATCATGCTTCTTGTCATCGTCGTCACCGCCGCTACGCTTCACGATCTCGGCAGCTTCCTCGAGCTCTCGCCTGCCGAGGAAGTTACCCTCCTGGAGCTTGAGGTCGTACTCAGCCTCACCGCGGGCAGCGATGGCGGCATTCTCGGCGGCAGGGGCGGCGGCAACCTGGCCGACGGCCAAGAGAAGGCCGAGGACGGTGGGGGCGAACTTCATGGTGGATGGTGATGTGTGTTTTGTGTGTCTAGGTGCTTGTGTGTGTGTGTGAAGACGAAAGGAGTGTGCTCTGTTGAACTGGAGTGTAAAAGAGAGTGAAAGCGTGATAATCTAGGGAAGAGTCCTTTCCTTCTCAGCCCTGGACCTTAGCGGGTCTTAAATAGACTGATGAGTCGTGGATGAATAAGTTGGATATAGCCTACACATGAGAACAGAACAGATCTCAAAGTTTTCAACCTTCGCCATGAAGGTACGGTCAGGAGAGGTGCTACTAGTATGGAGTATCACCGAGTTGTTGTTCATTTACATCTGATGTTTCTCCCTACACTGAATCGTAGTATAAACTCTGCTTAGAGTCGGGGTATGCATAAACAACATGGGAATTTCCATATGAACCCCTAGATAATCTCAACTCACCGACTCAGGAGGATGCAGTTTCTGTGAGCAAACTTCGGCCAAGCTCCGGTGTTACACACACCACAGCCGCTCGAACCAGCTCACAAATGGCGCCCGACAAGTTTTATCTCTCGACGATGAAAGATTGCATGGACCGTTCACGCCACCTTCTAGTGACAAAGGGGACCTGCGTTTTTTTCGGGTCGGCATCAGGCGAGACGCAGGGCCG
This sequence comes from Scedosporium aurantiacum, assembly GCA_000812075.1. Lineage (NCBI taxonomy): Eukaryota > Fungi > Ascomycota > Sordariomycetes > Microascales > Microascaceae > Scedosporium > Scedosporium aurantiacum. Next base: position 123,799 of record JUDQ01000038.1, read on the forward strand.
ACTGACCGGTATCCAGGGACCACGCTAGGGCCGGGGCAAGCTTCGACTGAAAATTGACTTTGGACGGACTCGTTCCTTGCCGTGGTGCGATGGTCGGACGCGTAAGCTAATCCGGTTCAGTTCCGTAGTTAGTCGGCATCGAGGCTGCTTGTGACGGCGTAGCCAAAGATCTCCGGCGAATGAGGCAAATGGGTGTTGGGGCGATGGCCGATGCGGAGGGGAGCTTGCAGGATTTCGTTGAGTCAAGATGCGTTGGAAGACTGCGGACGAGGTGGGAGGAAAGGCGGCTTTTTATAATTGTTCCGTGTCATGTTCATCGACGATATCACCTTTCAAAGAAAGAAGTGTCACAAGGAAGAACTGAGAGTTGTTTGGAGCACACCGGTCCGTCGCAGGATCCGTCCAACATCAACATTCCAAATCGCTCCCTACCCACGCAGACCACATCTCGTCAACTATCAATGTATGTAACTGGAAAGTTATCGAATACCTCCCCGAATGAGACGAAATAAAAATTCGGAGAAAGAATGGCTAAAGGAAGTGATGTATATGACCAAGAACCCTCCATAATCCTCAAAACGTCATTTGACAAGGTTCGATGTCAGTTTCTTAACTTTCGGGCATTGCTGGGATTTCCCTCACTATTCGCCGCAAGGATATTGAGAGAAGGTTCTCGATGAAGAGGGACCCTGTTCGCTCAAGGGTCTCTCCCAGACCCTTCACAATCCCCTTCACATGTCGTCCGGCCGAGAGTCAACCCTCTGCTCCGGCGCTAACCAGCTCGTCCCGTGTTAAACCAGGAGTAAAAGATAGCGCTGCAAGCTAAAAATGGCGCAAGATGGGCTAGACCCCTCCCAATGTGAGTAAACATGCCGTTAGCTTCCTAAACCGGTGTCTGTGTTCGGGGGAGGAAAACCTTCATCCACCCCCAGGGCTCGATTTGGGCAAACACCCCGCTTCGGTATATCGCCTGACTGGTAATCTAAGTTCCCTTAGAGGTTGTTGTCTTTCCTCTATCATTGTTCCGTCCATCCCCAGACTCTAACGGACATACGACGGGAAAACGACTTGAACCACACAAACATGGCGAGATCGAAGCAAAACGCAGTCATACAGACCCAAGGCAACCGAGTTCATAACGTGTAGCTTTCTACCATCAGAAACCATCATCATCCAGACACAAAAACCCAGAAGACCCTTATGAAAATAACACCTGAAAAAGCCAAGCACCTCCGTTGAAAGCAAGCCACCCAAACCCGTTAAAACCCCCGGTTCTGAGGCCAAAATGTTCCCTCTGTTGGGGACTCGCACCGATTGTTTTGTACGCTATGGATAATCGCCAAGACATTGATAAAACTCCCCTATGTTCTCCATATCGCAAGGAATGAATGTGTGACCGACCCTTCTGAAAAGAATTTTGAGGTCCAACAAGTAGAGAAAAAAAAGAATAGAAAATAAAACGAGAACAGAAGTGAAAAGAGGTAACGAAAAATAAGAGTTCAAAACACCCTTCTGAACATGCTTTGAAAGGGATTGGGTATATGCGCGCGTGCTATTTACGCCTCAACATCACTGGGAACAGCTGACCGGATGAGCTTTTGGTATTGCTCCGCTTCCTCATCCTCTGCTGAATTGAACTTGTTCTTTTCTGCGGACGAGTTCTTGCTGGCTTGAGCCCTTGCGGTCCAGAGAACCCCCGGTTTGAAGGACGCGGTTATGACCTGGCCTTCAGCTTCCTTGGAGGCTGCTCCGTTCGCCTCGCCGTTTGTTTCATCTGCACCCTCTCCCTTCTCGCCTGCTCGCTCACGCAACAGGCGCCAGGCGAGGAGTATATACTGCGCACGTGTCATGCTCGACATTACATCGTCCATGTAGCGGACCACCTCTTCGCGAGGCGCTACCACACGTGCAAGGTTCTCCAAGTGGCGGCCGGATGCGGCGAAAAATCGGACTGTGATGGGCTCGTAGAAATCAAGCTCACGATCCCCGCCGTATTCAAGTCTGCTGCTCTTACGCACTAGCAGGAAAGACGCCACAACTTGCTGCGTTCCACGGTACTCTAGAATACTGAACTTGGGGAACAAGTATCGATCTCCGTTGCCGCCAGCGAACTCCACGACGATTGCTGAAATGTCTGGTTTCGGGGCTGGAGGAGGGCCCTTGGACCTCAAAGCTTGTTGTGGGGGCTGGGATTGATTTCCTGCTGCCGGGGACGCCCGCGATCCGCTGGCGGGGTTGCCAGATGCTGGTATAGGAGAGCTTGGGATCGGCTTCTGCTCTTTCTTCAACTTCTCTAGCATGAGCTTCTTGTGTAAGTTATCCAATACGGACTTGAGCGTCGTGGCATCATTGTATTCCGGCTTGCCATTCGCGATTCGCTGGATTGCCGCCTTCAAGGGTGCGTCATCAAGAGCCGCTTGTACAAGCATCACGATTAGCGTGTCGCTTCCAGCAGGCGGCCGCAGATTGCTCGACCTCTGTTGAGGATTAGATGCGAGGACAATTTGCAGTATAGTTTTGACCTCCTCAGCAAAGTACTTCACCGATCTTCCGTCAACAAACAACTTGTCGGCGGACGGAGGAGGCTGCGCTTCTTTCCTACTATGTTCCTCGTGGATCTGATCGATAACTCTTTGGAACTGGGCAAGCTCAGCCTTACTGGCTTTCCCTTCGGCTACTCTCTTCATGAGCTCCCTCAGATTATCGTCAGACGTCGCACGTTCTGCTAGTGTAGCAATGACAGCATTGTTCGCTGGTCCGGGAGGTGGTGGGGCTGCTGGTTTGGGAGTAGAGCCGGAGACAAAGCCGGTAGGTGTTGGGGACTGTTGGTAACGTGGTGTGGACGCGGTTGGCTGAGGAGCGATTGCAGGAGAATTCGAGGTTCTGGGGAGGGGAGCTAGGGCAGCAGGCCTAGCATCGGCTGGGGCGAGAGCAGGCCCACCCGAGATAGCTGTGATGGATGGAGAGGGGGAATGGGTCGGACGTGGCTTGGAGGATGCGGAGACTATCGAACCACCCGGAGCGGATGGAGCAGTCGAATCGGCCTTTGTGGATCGAGGGGTAGTAGTAGCGGACAACTGTTTCGCGGCTGGGGAAGGTTTCGAAGCTGGAGAGGGCTTTGCGGATTTCGAGGGTATCGAGCCGCCCGGAGGGCCATATTGAAGAACTGGCCGGACTGTAGAAGACGGGGGAGCGGGAGGCCTGGGGTCCTTGACGGCATAGAGAGTAGCATCGAAAATATGCGGCTCAATAGTTATCGTGACCTGGCCAAGCTTCATCATGCTATCCTTCGGAGGGTTCTTCGGGTCCTCGTTGACCACGCCCCTTCGCTTCGTAGGCTTCGTCCAGTACTTCTCGAAGATGAATTCCGTCATCCATTTGTGTCGCGAACGGCGTATGGACTCGGCCATCACACCACTAGCGCCCGAGTTAGCAATACAAGCACGAGGCGAGGAAGCCTAATAGCCCTGGAACGAAATGTGCGAGCAGTATACTACCAACCTTTCCTGAATCGTTTGATATTCCCTGCCCGATAAATTTTGGGGCTGCGCAACTTCCACCGTAGGTAGCGGTTTGCCCGCCTGAATTGACTTTGGAAGCTGAGATGGCTCCTCCGCGGGGGTCGGTTCGGGGGCGGGTGTCGCAGAGGCCTCTTTCTCCGGCGGCGTTACGGTACGCTTCTTGGAGGCCAGATCACTCCTCGCCGCAGCCCTCGCGGGGAGCTTCCTCTTTCTCTCCATGATGTATCGAAAAGGCTGCTGAACAAATTGATGGCCACAAAATCAGTCCTGTTTCACGAGGGTGCCAACTGTACAGAAACGATTATTGCGAAGGTGAAGAAGCAGGCCGAATCATTATGGTTTTCTGGAGACGGCAAGGCCGAGAGAGATGGGATTAAAAATCGCCGGCGGCTCAGTTGCGCAGGATCGAGAGGTGCAAGGAGGAAAAACGTAGCGTGCGACAGAGGGAAAGAGATCGAGCTAATGAGAGGCTGTCTGGGCTGGAATTGTACAAAGTCGCGGGATGGGATGCGCGCTGAAAGTGTCTTGGAAGGTGGTAAATGAATAGATGTATTACATAAGACCGAAAAGGTAGCAAAATGTCTGATCTGATTGGTCTTGGTAGTGTGGAGATTCCCCTTCAACAAGGACAACAATGTGAGCGGAACGGAGTGTCGTTGCCAATTACGTAACCTTGCAAACACAACAACTTGGATGTGAAATTGAAATGCACTTGACTGTGATGGACGGGAACAGCCGAGCAGAGTAAACAAATTCAAATGGCACTGTGGATCGATGATGTGGAAAGTACAATCTCAGTCTTCCCAGTCGTAGACTGATAGAGCGAAAAGGCAGAGATCAGGAGCTGTACTTTTATTCAAAGATCTAGTTGAATCTCATCTGGCCTATACCTAAATTACAGCCGTAATCCACCGTTTTGCAACATTGAAAAGGGCTCGATGTTGGTGCCTACAAATCCGAAGTGCCTGCATTGTGACCGTTCATTGTCGTCTGCATCTCGAAAGGGGCTGACTAAGCATCACCGAGCTCCGACCTCTTGCTCACATGCAATTGTGTGCCTGGCGAGAAGGTGTACGGAATTAACCTACTTCGTACTTCGCACTTAAACTTCGAGAAAGAGGCCGGAATAGACTCGAGATGGGGCTATCCTGGACGTCCGCTGGCCAGACTGCCGGTACCGCCCTTGCGGTGCCTCTAGGCTTGTACATTTTATTCCTCCTCATCGGTGCCATTCCATACTTTCAGAGACTGTCAGTGACGCCCCCTTTGATCTAATCTATCCATAAGCTTACTGTAGGAAATTAGCTTCGTGTATGCTCACATCTTCAACACGCTCCTGTGGGACAACGTTGATAAGCCTGAAAAATGGGGTTTCGCTCGTAAGAACATCTAGTACCGATCGAGTTGCCATTTGCTGTTAGTAACATCGAGCCGAAAAAGGGAACCAAGTAACTCCGTTTTATCTATCCACCCCGGATGGGGAGAAGATATATGCGTGGCATGTTTTACCCCTACCTCTTTATGCAAAGCATGAAGCAGAGATTGCATCATCTAGAGAACCTGGTGTCTACAAGGATATCACGAAGACCGCATCCTTCCGATTGCTAAAGGATGACCCAAATGCCAAGGTCATCATTTACTGTAAGCCTGCCTCGGTTCCGTCCGCTCTGCGAGCCGCCCCCTTCCGATCCCTTCCTAACTTGAGCGATTTCATGCTAACTGGATGATATAAGTTCATGGCGTAAGTGGATGCATGAGATTCGAAGAGAAGGTGGAAAAGTGATGTCTAATACTAACAACTACAGAATGCCGGACATATCGCTAACGGATGGCGGACGGATACCTACCATTCCCTCACGGATACCACATCCTACCACGTCCTTGCCATAGACTATCGTGGATTTGGGCGCTCCTCGGGCAGCCCGACCGAGAAGGGCATTATTCTCGATGCCTTGACGGCCGTTGAATGGGTCATGAAGACCGCGGGAGTACCATCCGAAAGGATCGTCCTTTTCGGTCAGAGTCTAGGCACCGCTGTAGCTAGCGGGGTTGCGGAGCTATGCGCGGATGATGATCTCGAGTTCGCCGGCATAATCCTCATTGCCGGATTCAGCAAGCTTCCTACCATGCTTACGGGTTACCGGATCTCTGGATATGTTCCTGTATTTGGGCCGTTCTCATGGATTCCTCTTACGTCGAGGTGTCTCCAGGCCCTCATCTACGAAAAATGGCCTTCGGAGGATCGACTTGCGCGTGTAGTGAGGAGGACCAAAACCCGTTTGAGGCTCACCTTCATACACGCCCAGAACGACATGGACATCCCATGCCATGAGAGCGATAAGCTCTTCCGATCTGCGGCGAGCGCCACTCTGCCCGATGGTCTTGATCCCTCGGAGTTTGAATTAAAGAAAGAGAACGGAACAACCAAGTGGGAGAAGGGTGCTTTCCGGAGGATATGGACAGCTGAGCCCAACATTATTATTCTTCAAGAGCAATTTCCACATGGAGGTAGGTGGCTTATTTCCCACCCCCCTATTACCATCGTTCCATCGAGGCCCTGCTGGCCGGCGAACTAACGTTAAGATGTTGGGTAGGCCATAACCGCATTATGAAGTTCGCTCCCACCTTACTCGCAGTCATGAGGTCATTCGATGAGGAATAGAAAATGGATATAGATTCTAATAACGACTCGGAACGAATCAACCCTCGATGGACGGATGGAAGCAAGTATTGACTTTGTAAAGCAAGACTTAGTGGCAAGGCCAGATCGCCGATAAAAAAAAACGACCCGCCCAACAAGCCCTGCCGATATACCCCTCAAGGTACATGCTAGATAGCATCATATTTGGGCAGTTAATGATACATGGAAAGAGGCCATCACCACCTACGAATACCTTCAATAATTTAGCTGATAAAAGTCGTTGACACCCAATTCAGTAATGTACGTTATACTCAATTGGCCGTAGATTAAAACAGTAGGGCTATGATGCTGCCTGAATCCAGTCTGGTTAATAAACTGCCTGGGCGATGAAGATCGCTGGCTTCCACTGGACGTCGACGAGAGAGGATGCTGTTCTGGAGGATTGATCAATCAATTGACTTGATCAATTGCCTCTTGTATTCTCCCAAACTCAATCCTGCTGCCTATCAAGGTGCTGGGGAACAACTGTCCTCTCCACTCAACACTTGGCGTTGTCAGCAAATAGAATTGTAGCTTGTACTTCGTACACTGAGGTTGTACCTGGAACCTCCGCCAGACAGCTAAACTTCACGACCCTTCCACATTTTTAGTGCACGACATGACAGCACATCAATTGAAGTGGTTCAATGTTCAATGTTGATGTGCCCCACTAGAGTTTGCCCCGCATTCGCATTTCCCCATCCAAATGTCTGCAGTGTGCGATTCTGAAGCTTCTGGCAAACGTTCGCACACACCACCCACAACTTGGATTCTCGAAGGAGCAACCACTGACACACATATTGTCTCCCGGCAGCCAGCTCCAGTGGACAAACTTAGGCAAGAGGGGGAAGAAAAATATTCCCCTCATTCCGCTCCCAATAGCAGACTTTCGAACTGTGATCAGTTTGCGACGATCCTCGACTGTCGAGCGACTCCCCGCCCCTCCTGCTCTTTTCCACCAGCCACGACGACACGAAGCTGAAAGCCGTGCATCTCCTTCAATTGGTGGAGGGAACCCACGTGAACAATGCCACCCGCAAAGGATAAGGAACCCTCGCCCACCGGCGCCGCCGACCCCTCTGCCTCGAAGGGCAAGGAACCCGAGGTTGTGAACGAGTCCGAGGGCGAGGAAGAGGAGGAGGAGGAGGAAGCCGGCGCTGAGGGCACGGCGGCGGCCGAGGCCAGCTCCGGCGGCAAGAAAAAGAAGAAGAAGAAGTCCAAGAAGAAGAAGACTGCTGCTGCCGCTGCGTCCGCCGAGGAAGAGTCCGATAAAGTCGGCGCGGAGACCGCCCAGAAGCTAGTCTCGAGCCTTACAGACTCGCAGCTTAAGCAGCTATGGAGTATGAATCCTGCTCTGAACAACGAGATCACTGCTGGCGGAAGCAAGGAGCCTACCAGGCAAAACGTGATGGAGATGCTTCAAAAGATGAGCATACATGACCTTTTGACTGGCATGCCCTCGGGTCGTGGAGCCGTCAAGGACATGGGCGCTTTCAAGTTCTGGAAGACCCAACCCGTGCCTAAATTTGGTGAGAAAATCAGCGAGGAAGGTCCGATGCAGGTTAAGACGGTGGATGATGTTGCTAAACAGCCCGACCCCCTCCCGGATGGTTTCGAGTGGGTTACCATGGATCTCACGAATGATGACGAGATGAAGGAGGTCCACGACCTTTTGGAAGGCCACTACGTTGAGGATGACACGGCTATGCTGCGGTTCAACTACTCTATGAGCATTCTCAAATGGTACGTCATCTTTCTCGGTAAACCGCATCCATTCGAATCAAACAATCGATCTGCTAACGTACGGTCCTGTTCTTTGTTGCAGGGCAATGTTGGCGCCTGGTTGGAAGCCTGACTACCACATCGGCGTACGAGCATCCCAATCCCGAAGGCTCGTCGCTTTCATCTCTGCCATCCCTGTCCGCGTCCGAGTACGCCAGGCCGTTATTACCGTTTCCGAAGTCAACTTCCTCGTCGTCCACAAGAAACTTCGAAACAAGAGACTTGCGCCTGTTATGATCAAGGAAGTTACGCGTCGAAGCAACCTCAATGAAATCTGGCAAGGTCTCTACACCGGCGGCAACATCCTACCCACCCCCGTCAGCACATGCCGATACTATCACCGCGCCCTTGACTGGCAGAAGCTCTACGAAATCGGCTTCAGCCCCCTTCCTCCTGGTAGCAGACCTTCGCAGCAAATTAAGAGATACCAGCTGCCTGACCATGGGAAGCTCAAGGGTGTTCGCGAGATTAGGGCCGAGGATGTAGATGCGGTTCTGCCTCTTCTCACCCGCTACCTTGAACGCTTCGACATGGCCCCCGAGTTTACGAAGGAGGAGTTTATCCACTGGTTCGTCTCGACGACTCAGGATCGTGAGGAGAGGGTAGTCTGGGCCTACGTTGTTGAAGTGAGTTTAAGTGACAGACCATAGTTAGCGGGGAATGAGTTTTTTCTTCCTCGAGTTTTTTCTTTTCTTTTTTTGGCTCCTGGTCCTGTTTGTTTTTTTTCCTTCTTTGCGGTGTTTCTCCTCTAACAACAGTTCTACTTGTATAGGATGACAACGGCAAGATCACGGACTTCTTCTCCTTCTACGGGCTCGATTCTTCCGTCATCAACCACAACAAACACAAGCTTCTCCGCGCGGCGTACCACTTCTACTACGCCACCGAAACCGGCCTCACGGAAAAGGTCGACAAGGCCGCGCTCAAGAAGAGGCTCAACGAGCTGATGCACGAGGCGCTCATTTTCGGCAAGAAGCTCAAGTTCGACGTGTACAACGCGCTGACTCTCATGGAGAACCCTCTCGTGCTCAACGAGCACCACTTCGGCGGAGGCGACGGAAACCTACACTACTACCTATTCAACTACAGGACCGCGCCGATCAGCGGAGGCGTCACTAAGACTAACCGTCCTGATGAAGAGAAGCTGAGCGGCATCGGTGTTGTGATGTTGTAAACAGAAAAACGAACATGGCGTCATTCTTCTCCTGCGATCGCGTGCTGGGAAATAGGCGAGGGGCTACAAACATGCAAGGTTATTGGGGATGCAATGTTTAGAAGTAGAGCACCCATTGATCTAATGAGAGAATACAGTTCTCTGTTCGATACATGATTGCGGGATGGTTGAGAACCCTCAGAGTCTTAGGACATAGCATAGTCAAATAGCCTCTACAGGGACTGAGGATAAGCAGGCACGAATAGGGCAGGAATGTTGTAAACATGTTCAACAAGGAGAAGGAAAATGAAAAAAAAAAAGAATAAACACGGGAATCTCTATTCTTGGTCTTTAATACCTTCGCACATCCCAATGTGGGTCTCTATCCTCTCATTCACCCACGCCGCTCTATCTAGTACCGGGGCATGGCCCATACCCTCAACGATCAGTGACGTCCCCGGCTTGACCATCTTTATAAGCTTCTCGCCGAGCACGACATCAATCATGTCATCTTTCGTGCCGTGCAGAATCGAAATCCTCTCCCTCCCAATCTTATCCGCCATATCCGTAAGTTGCGTCTCGGACTTGTGATGCAGCGCCGCGGCGCCCAGCTGAAGCGTGAGACCCCACATCGTATAAGCCGAAGGGTTCAGCTTCTTGACGAGTTCCTGAGCCTGAAACCGCTGAAAATTCGACTCGAAACGAAGATATTCCCCGTCGGGCGTGCCCGGCGCAGCTCCACACCTCGGCGTCCTCTCCGGCGAAGGCATAGCCGACTCATCTGGACCGCGCAGCCACTCCTCGGGAAAAAGCTGCCTCGCCGTGCTGAGGATCTGGGCGTCCATGGTCTTGGGAATAAACATATTGGAGCGCTCGACGAGCGTCTCGTACCAAGACTTCGTATTCTCGACGGCGGCGGCCGTGCACAGGAGGGTCAGGCTCGCCAGGTGCTCGGGGATGCGGTGGGCGATTTCCTGGGAAATCATACCGCCGAGACTTATGCCTACGAGATGCAGGCTGCGCTTCGGCGAGGGGTCGGCCCGGTCGAGCCATCCGACGTGCTGGAGGAGGTCGATGCAGTCGAGGGCCATGGCAGAGGTGGTGTAGCGACGCCATGGCTTGTCGGATTCGCCGATGCCCCGGTTGTCGAGGATCAGGACGGAGTATTGGGAATTGTCGTGGCCGAAGTGCTTGGTTTGGCGTTGCCAGGCGGCTTTGACACCGGCGAGGCCCATTATGAACTTTTGGAACGTGTCAGCTTATTTGCGGACAAGGTGGGTGCGGTGCAATAGGCAGCGATGGGGGGAAAAGAGGCGTACGGCAATCTTTATAGGACCATCGCCATGGATTTCGTACGCGATGTGGAATGGCCCTCCGCGACTCTTGCCTACGGGACAGCGCCCCTTGGAATGGGGTTCAAGCTTCCATATGGTACCTGGGTAGGCGGGGTGTTGGAGCGTTTCGGCGATGGAGGGAAAGGGATTCGCTCTAAAAGTGGGAGTGGACATTGTTAGCATCGCCATTAGGATCACCGGTGGATTATTGAGGGGTGTTCACTGTATTGATGATGCTGCGACATACACGGGAGAGGGCATGGTTGAAGACGGCCAAGATCTTGTCTTGTTTAGAACTCTGTTTTTCGGACAATGTACTGCGGCCAGGCTTTTCTGCTGGTCTTGAACACTTCTATGTCGCCTCGAGATATGAAGGGCAGAGACGGGAGATCAGGCAAATATGCTGGTTCAATTTGAGGGTGCTGAGGGTAATAGCGAGGGTATAGGTATGTATATAGGCTGCGATACGAGCGAGTACGCGGCAAGATTGCGTAAACAGCGAGGAACGTCGTTAAAGCAAAACCGAACGGCTTCTTTGAGTCTATAATCTATTATTGACGAAATGCTTGATGGATAGGGACCCTTGTTCCCCTTGTTCCGTCCCCCTATTGTTCCTGCTCTTCCAATTGTCGGAATAATAGCAGGCAAGTCCCATGGACATTGATGGTTTGATGCAAACCAAACGCGACGCTCGTGCTGTGTTACTAGCGGCGAACTGGTGCAGTGCTGGGTGGGGGGAGCTTTCCTTTCCGCTCTGCGTCCTGGTCCAATAGTACAGACAGACAGTCAAGCAAGAGATGGGGTCACGTTAAATACGTCGAAAGGCCAATGTTAACTGGCTTCCGTAGGCGGGCATGGTGGCAACTCAATAGGATCAATTGATGGAAATGAAGTTTCCCTCCCAGTAGGCTTCGAGTCATGGTGTCTTGAAGGAACCGCCTTCTCAATTTTGAACTGTTCGATGCTGTCTTCACCGAAGCGTTTTGGGCAAGTGCGTCGCGACACCGTCCTAAATCCATACCGCGCTAAAACCAAAGGTTCGTACATATTTCGGAGTGGACTTCAATGGGTACTTGAAAGGATACGTACTGCCCCAAGACGGAGGATTGTTTTGTCATCGACTCATGCACGCGCTTCACCGCCCGGCAGAATTTTCCCATTCCACCTTCTCCCAGCGGCGAGGCTTGATCCTTAGGGAAGCTTCACTCTTGGATCAACTTTAGAGTCTTCTCAAATCAACCCGCCCGTTTCTCTTTTTCTCCAAGCCAATAATTATTCATGTTTCCCCAAAATTTAAATAGGGTTGAGAACCACTGACAATGTGGCTATCACTCTCGTCCACCGATCACTTCTCGAGGCCGCGCCTTGCCATCGCAGCAGCTTTGTCGACTGTTGCCGTTGCCTCAGCCGGTTACTATTACTTTTCCGCCAACCATGGCCTCTTCGGTCATGATCGGCCATCTGGACTCCATCGAAGTAATGCCGTAAGACGCCGCCGTCGGGGCTCTCGACGTCGCTCCCGCTCGACTCCCGCCGCCCGCAACTCTAGCCCAGCTGCTTCGACCGCCTCGACCGACGAGCCGACCGCCGACCATACCATTCAAGAAGTCGAGGAGACGGTTGTTGATGATGATGGACAAAATGGCGTGGAGGATTGGTATAACGAACCGCCACCCCAACGCGCGGGCCACAACATTGTCACCCTGCTCTTCCGCGTCTCGGAGGATAACTCCCGCCGAAACGCTTGCGTGCATAGGGGATGCCAGTGTAACGCCTGCAGCATGGCCCCTATTCGAGGTATCCGATATCGATGTGCTACTTGTGCCGACTTTGATCTTTGCGAATCCTGCGAAGCTCAGGGTCTCCATACCAAGACGCATATTTTCTACAAGGTCAAGGTTCCTGCGCCACCCTCGATTCTCCGTCAGACCCAGCCTGTATGGTACACTGGCGACCCCGATTCCGTAAACCGATCCCTCGGTAGGGGCCTCATGGCCAAGCTGTCTCGCGAGACTGGCTTCGAGCGGCCGGAACTGGAAGCGTACTGGGAACAGTGGACGTACATGGCGAACACCGAATGGAGGGATGACCCCGATGAGCTTAACCTTGCTATGGACCGTAAAACTTTCGAACGATGCCTGATTCCGTCCGGCGCTTCTCAACACATGGCACCGAACCTCATCCACGACCGCATGTTTGCCTTTTACGACACCAACAACGACGGTCTTATCGGCTTCACCGAGTTTCTTCACGGCGTTGCGTTCAGAAACCGCCGGGACAAACTAGAGAGGGTTTTCCGAAGCTACGACATTGACAGCGATGGATACATTGACCGGAAGGATTGCCTACGGATGTTTAGGGCCTACTATGTTCTGTTCAAGGGAATGCACAAGGACGTCCTTGACGGCCTCGACGAGCAGGTCATGGCTAGCACCGAGGCTCAACAACTGGTGGCTAGCCGCCAGCCGCTGAGCAGTTTGTTTGGAAGAGAGCTCACACGAATGCCGCCTGCCGACTACAACCCTGACCGGCTCCATGGAAAGGTCTACCATCCGAATGGTGATGTCGACCTGCCGTCGGGTAGATCCCACGCCGTGAGGGAAGGAAGGGGAGACACCGCTTCGAGAAGACAAGTTCTTAATAGGATTTTCATCAACGATGCGGAATCCGAGGACACCCTACGAATTACCGCCCCGACTCAATACGCCGAGAGCATCCTGTACCCGTTGAACAATCTTTCCGCTGTCGAGGCCTTGCTCTCAACCCTCCACATGGACGGGACTATTAATATGGAGACCGCGTTTACGAGTTCGGACCATGCATCTACTACACCACCCGAAGACCAATCCCCTCCCAGCGAAGGCCAGAATGGAGTGCGGGAGAACTCCTCTCCCACAGATGGATCCAGTGCCACCACTCAGGGCGATGAGACCAGTCAATCTAGCCCCGATAGCCAGGAAGGAGAGATCCCCAGCAGCTCGGGCCGGGCCTTGCGGACTGTTCAAATAACACTTCCACCCAACGGCGAAGGCGAAGTACACGTTAGCGTCGGTACGCCCCAGCTTCAGGATCGCCTTGAGCAAGAAAGGTCGGCTAGGCGCCGCGCGAGGAGGCGACTTCACGAACGCTGGAGGAGGCGGCATTTCTTCCTGGACGAGGAAGAGGGCGCGAGAGCGCCGCGTGGCTTTGATGACAGTGAGGATCTCCTCGCACGTGCTATCCAAGACTTGGAGGAGAGGGCTAAAGAGCAGGCTTCCGAGTCCGAGGCACCAATGCTCTCACCCCGGTCTCGCTCGAGCTCCAAGGTCAGATTTGCCGGCGATGCAGATGAGTTCGAGACGCGGTCCAATATGTCAGTCTCGTCAAGGACGGTGCCCGAGCGATGGGGTGGCATGGATATTCCTGACGCCGAGCGGGATGCTGGCAAGGAAATTCTGTATCAGGTCGCCCAGCAAGCCTTCAACGATCTCCTGGATGTACTCTTTAAGGATAAAGAGACACTTGCCATGCAGGCAGCCAAGACCCGGGAGGACCGTGACAAGTATGCGAAGCTCATTGAGGCATATGACTCTGCGGAAGAAACTGAAGAAGAAGAGGAGGAGGAAGAAGAACCGGCCGATCTCGATATTGAGTCGATTGATGAGGAGAGTCTGGAAGAGGAAGTTGAAGAGGCAAAAGAGACACCGAATATAGCTACTGCATCCGGCGAAGCAACCCAGGCGATGCAGGAAGCTGTCGCCGAGGACTCCAAGGATGAAGAGGAGATTGCTGGTGAGACTACCTCGGCCTCGTCAGGGATCTCAGAAACTATCGAAGATTCTGGGGAGTATCGCGATCCGACCCTGCCTCAATTCCGACCCAACAGCGCCGCTGATATTGTCCCGTCTACCTTTACTACCCGCCCCTCGGCTCGGGAACCCGGGGAAGCGCCTACAAAGGAGGAAGAACAAGAAGAGGACGGCGCGCCTGTCTCCTCCTCTTCCTCCTCCCCCCACGCCGCCACTCCCGCCGAACGCGCCGAGTCCCCAAACTCGAGGGAGCGCAGGCAGCGCAAGGAGATCGAAGAAAAGTACCACGACACCTTCGCCAACATCATGGCCAAGTGGAAGACGTACACCGAGGCCGAGGCCGAGGGCCTGGCGCGGGGCGGCTTCGGCAAGATCTCGTACGAGGAATTCGAAAAGATTTACAGGGAAAGGGAGAGCACGAACAACCTCGCGTATCTGGGCAGCTGGATCGAGTTTTGCATTCCTTAGGTGGAGATGCCCCCGAAAAAGCGAGTCGTCACCCTTGGGCTTCGCGTGTGAGCGTTGGGGCAGGGTGAGGGTTGGCGCAAAAATGGGCCGGGGGCATTTGAACGGGGTTAAATCGGCCAGATGAATAACTACGCGTGTATGCGTCTTTATGAGGATGGGCGGTTGTGGTTGGTATTCTGGAATGTTTGTGTATGATAGGTATTTTCATGAAGCATGTATCTTATATTTTTAATCGAGGCACACTTTCCGGTGGATGATGGCTTTCTTGGTGGTTTCTTTCGGCGTCTAGTGCCAATATTTCTCTAGACGAGCCGGAATCGGCGAGAGCGACTGCTCCGCTTACAGTGACGATGCTTTGCTGATGGGTACGTGCCGCTCACATGAGATCATTAGAGTCTGGGTTTGGGGTCGAGAATTATCTGGGAACATAAACAAGTTAGGATCCCCCTCGCTTCTTAACCGATACCGACAGAACGACGAGCCATCTATCCGATCATGAATGCCCATCTGATCTCACCTCC
Source organism: Scedosporium aurantiacum (assembly GCA_000812075.1). Taxonomy (NCBI): domain Eukaryota; kingdom Fungi; phylum Ascomycota; class Sordariomycetes; order Microascales; family Microascaceae; genus Scedosporium; species Scedosporium aurantiacum. Next base: position 139,046 of record JUDQ01000038.1, read on the forward strand.
CACTTCCTCCACCACCATTCTTTGCAGACTGCTCCTGTCCCGGGTCGAAACCAGTATTAGCCATATTGAGTGCCACCACTCCAGACTCTAGGGACGAATCCGCTTCGAGCAACCCGCTCGAAATCTCCGGCAGTGCGGGATCTCGGCATGTATCTTCTTCATTGCCCGCCATCGTCATCCCTTTGGACCTCCCCGGCTATTCGAAGGGGCCATGTCAGTATTCTTTCGAAATAGTGGGTTAGTTTTCTCTCTTCTTTTCAACTTGGCGTTTCCGTTTTCCTTGGCTTCGCTCGAGAGGCGTACGAATGACCTTATTGCCGAAGGGTGCAGACGGCGGTCTTTTCGTCCAGACCAGGGAACTGGATGTGGATCATTCGAAAATATATCTGCAAGTGATTTATTTACTTGCGCTGTTTTCCCTGTCTCTTTCACGTCTGCCAAACAACGACATGAGAAAGCAACAGCATCATCTGAATGAGAAGTTGACCACAGTTTGGCCCGGTTCTATTTTTAGGGAATCTCGGGTAATGTGTTTTAATTTCCGATTCCCTCTTTCTTCTCGCCCAAGGGCCTGGAAAAGGTTCCTTGATGCTATTGATCCTCGTGTTCGTGATGGGCTCAGACCCGGGTTGGTATTGCGCACCCTTCTGTATTGAGACAATCTCTTTGGGAACAATGCATCACGAGCTCCCATCCCTTGTTGTATATAAACCAACATGGGAGAACGAAGCTGCCGTGCTCGATAATAGTTTTTTTTTTTTTTTTTTTTTTTTTTCGTGTTTCTCCCCCACTTGTTCCGTATTGTATCGCGGCTCTGGGAATGCCTCAGTAAATCATGACGGCCTTTCCGAGCGTTGTTCTTGTCCTCGCTCTTCTAGTTGTCAAGGCAAAGGCAGCCTGCGTATGTCTGGGGCTGGACTACACGAACGCAGGATCGTACTTCATCGATGATACGTCAGATGACAGCTTTAGTTTCCTCTCCGAATTCAGAGGTCAGGAACCCCGAATTGGCTTTTCTTCCGTTTGATGGGAATAGGACACTGACCCGAGGCTAGAATGCGAGAGTGACGAAATCACGCCCATTCTAGTTGGGCCTGATGGAGAGGAGTATGATTGCTCTGTGCTTGATAGCGGCGAGGATGAGGTTGGGCAGAGGTCGACATGGTATTCTCCTTTCCAACTCCAGCAAGTCCCGCTCGGAACGCAACAAGAGCTAACGCCCACCCTTCAAAAAGTGAGATTGCCTACTCCGCCATGGCCTCGGGAGAGTGGACCATCATCATCCAGGGCGAGGACCTCGATATATCCTTCCAGCGCAAGTTCCAACTCAACCCCACGGCCCCCGAGAAGACCGTCGTCACCGTATATCATCCCCGTCTTTCTCCCCTTCCATACCCCCTCCTGTCCTCTTCAGGCTTCTGACACAATACGTCACACAGGTAACGCCGACCGTGACCGTTGAGATCACATCAACCCCACGCGCAAAGAGTACATCCCACACCCGAGCACCGTTCTTTTCCCCCAATTCCCCCCCGTGGAAAACGAACGTCACTAACACACACACCTTTTTCTCTCTCTCCCCCAAGCCGAAACCGAAACAACCTGGCAAACCGTAACCCACTACATCGAGATTCCCCCGCTAACAACCCACTGCGCCCAATCGACACAGCTCG
>JUDQ01000038.1:141353-152061 GCA_000812075.1 Scedosporium aurantiacum
ACGGCGCCACCGCCATTGTTTCCGCTGGCCGCCGCCGCCGCCGTTGATGTCGCCGCTGATGGCGCCGCGTTTGTTTTCGGCACAGCCGTACATCGCCTTCCGCTGAGGACGGTGATGAAAGCCCCCTCCGGGAGGTTCTGGTCTGACATTGTCTCCGGGACGTTATGAATACAAGAGGAACACACTCAGTGTGTTCACTCTCCCCTCGCTCTCTCTCTCGTAAAATGCGAGTCCAGCCGCAAAAAGGACAAAGAAAAAAAAAGTGTGTGATAAGACAAGGAAGCCCACGGGGCTTGAAGAGAAAGTAAGTGAAGTCGAAGGAGTGGACTTTCAGAAAATCCAACCCCTCGAGGAAGAAAAGAGGGAGAAAGGGATTTCCGGTCGAAAGCCTCGCGCGGGAATCGTAGTCGAGGGGATTTCGTAGGATGAGAGAAATGGCTGAATGGTCGAGATCGAGAGATGAAAGGACGAAAAAGAGAACCGAAGCGAAGAAAGAGAGAGAGGGAGGGGTAAAGCAACGAGAAGCGTAAACGCGGAGAAGCGGACAAGCAGTGGTATCGGGCCTCGACTGGCCGTCTAGAAAGCGGAAACGACCATCGAGGAAGATCGTCTTGGAGAGAGTAGGCGAGGGTGTGTGATTCGAAAAAAAAAGGCGACTAGCGGCTAAATTGGCGATAGGAGAAGAAGAAGAATGGCAAGCCTTTTGGCGTTGATGCGGATGAATTTGACAAGATTCGGAAAGTGATCAATGGTAGCAGCGGAGATCTTGGAGATTTGGGACGGATGTTCACGATGGAGGAGAGTGTTAATTTCCCTGAAGGGGGAGGGAAAATCTGGGCTCGCAGACAAGAAGCAAAGCAATTTCGTAGAGGAGGACATCAAGCATGAGGAATCGGAGACGATGGAATACAAGAAACTTGGGAAGGCTAAGCACAAGAGGTGGAAAAGGAGGATTTACGTTCCGTCCCCTCATCGACGGTAGGGATCCTCAACCTGATGGGGGGAGGAGTCGGTTCAGACAATTGGGCTAAGACGTCTCACAATACCAAATTTAGCAGAGAGCAAGAGCACGCTGGGAATGGAATCAATGTTAGTATGGTTTCCGTGAGTACAGAAGAGTAGCAACGCACCACGCCTGGGCGGAACCGGGCGTGAGCTGACATCGAGAGAGAACGAGGGAGCAAGGCGAGTGCGAAGAAGCGATTTGGAAAACAGCATGAATCAAGGCCTTGGCACTCTGATTGATCGATGTCTGATGGAGCAGCAACCCATCGTGGGATTGGCTCGGAGGATAACAAGGTGTCTGAGGACGTCTATGGGATCCGTCGATCATCAGGGAGGCTCAGCGGCAGAGGGAGGGGTGAATCCCTGACCTCTTACAAAACTGAGGCACGGAAGATCTCAGGTTTGACGAGGGTAACGCTGGGAGGGCGGTCAAGTCAAGGTGGTGATGGAGGGGTGAGCACGGCTCGTGCAGGGTGCTCTTGCCTCTTGCCTCTTGCCCCTCTGATGGCATTTACCCCTGACGCAGCCTCCAATGAGGAAAGCACCAGGGATTATCCGGGATCGACGACTAGAACCGACGAAGGAAAGAGGAAGAGCCCGAAAAAAAATGGGGGAAATAATAAATAAATAAACAAAATAAAATAATTGGATGTCGAATCTAGCTAGAGATGACATGGCGACTTTTATCGTCAACGCGATTATGGATCTACTTCGTAGGAACGAGTGTCATCAGTGGAAGTCAAGAATGAATAAGTCCTCTGTTGTCGTGTAGTGTACATGTACAATGTATCATGCCCCTGGATGGATTATGTCATGGATTGTGGGGTGGGGGACAGTTCTCCACTCCTCTCGCCATTACATTAGTGTACAATGATTTGATATCGTGACTTTGAACTCTGGTGTGTCAAATCAACGAACTCCCCAAGGTTCTTAACTTCTTAATGACTCCCTCCACTTCGTCACAATTTCGATGTCCAGTTTCTATCTCGCTTCAGTCCTGGGGGTCTGGCTTCCAAGCTGACTTGAGACTCCCATCAATACGGGTATTGTCGTCTCGACTTGGTGCAAAGTAGCTCGACGTTCTAGAGCAACCAAATCACGGCCTGAAGATCCAATACTGCAAACGATATGCCGGAGCTATCATTGCCGGTATGACGCGGATCCGGGGTATCCGTCGCCTGGTGGTGATCCCGAATTTTCGAACAATGCCGTCTATGTTAGCTGGACCGTTGTTGGCCGCCGTGTGATACCCACGAAGTAGCGGTTTTTAAGATCCTAGTGTTCTCGGATGCCTTTTTCTTCCTCGGCACAGGTGAAAGTCGTGCGTTCATGCACTTGACCAGTCATCTTCCCTACGAAATATCCATCCATATCCACCAGCCAGCGTGTAGCGTCACATAACCATGGTGCACTCGTAGTTATGAAATGTCATCCGACTAGGGATTTTGTGAAAGACATATCTCTCTGTTTCTTCCCCTTTTCTCAAGCTCGAGAATTCGTCCATCACAAGAAAACCGGCCTCAAAATCTAGCCCAGCCCCGGACCACGTATCATCTTCTTGAGGGTCCGTGGCACCATCAACTGTTAGAGATTTGTGTGTCTGAACCCCTCTGATCCGAGCCACGTTTTATGAATAGTGCGGGGTCGCATCGTTGGGTGGAAGGGCGAGAAATTGAAATCCTGGTTATCTTGGTGCGACCACTCTCAGGCAAGATGACGGCATTACTCCTCCTGGAGAGGCTTGGCAGATGGATGTGAAGAATCGATATCAATCGATATAAACAACTGCATTCATCGTCTATGGAGTCTGAGGGAAGGATGGCCCTGGAGGCACAGGACATGAGAGTTGTGCAGGTTTAGAATAGACCCCAATGAAGGTTCCAACTATAAAACGGACACATGTCGAGGGCAAGACTTCAAAATGCTTCAAAGAGATTCAATTGAAATGAGAACAGCCAGAAATGGCTAGGCTAATAATGATGGACGAGGCAGAGAGGAAGCGAGCCTAAGAAACGGGGCGGGAAGAAAACCGGGTCGTCTCTGGGCGTACTTCGAAAACCCAAGCCGTCTTCCATTTCGACTCTAAATATATTACAAGTGCGTCTGATCCGTCTGTCTGATCCGTCTCACTAGCACATTAAACGGTTTTTTGACCAGGCTCGGAACCTGATCAGCTATACTAGTTGCGGACATCAAGATGCCAACATCTGGCATCAATATCCCTTTGCTAGCCTGCCCGCCAACATCGCTCCATGACACTAGGCCTCACCTGGAGGAGCATTCTTGGCGAGCTCTCTTCCATCGCGAGCTACGAAAGTACTCATGTTCGTTTCCGCTCGGTTGCGTCCGCCATTCTCCACCAAATAGCAGCATGCGACTCTGCGGCTGCACCCAGCTAGTCCCCGGGCCTTCGCATTGGTGCTTCTGGTGCTGGACCTACTGCCAATCATTGCCCCCAAGCGTAGACAACTGGCATCTCTTGCAGGTCAGTATCCGCAGTTACCCTTTTTTGCCCGCAGTCCAGGAGAGACAACAGATGACCCATTGCCTGCCGCATCGACAAGGAGGTTGAATGTTTAGAATGTGGCCATGATGGCGTTGGTATTACCCACCACACAAGCCAGCACTGCAACGTTGTCCGAAGAAAATCGGATGCTCTGTGTTCGATGTTCTCACCTAGACTGCAGTGTAATTTTATTAGGGTTACTGTGCTAGTGCCACTAGGAATGGAGGAATGGAGGAATGGGAAATGGGAAATGGGCCGAACCGGCTTCACTTTTGCACTTCCCTCCAAGAACAGGATTGATTTGGAACTTTGGAGACTTCAGTTCTTCTGTAATTCTTGACTCGACCAATCGCCTCATGTTGGCCATTTCCCCCTTGTTCCTGCGTTCTCCGAGGCAAGCAGAGCAACGAACCATTAAATTCCGGGCGAAGTCTGCTGGTTCTTGTATTTTGTCGTCCGGTCCTGTCCTGTCTTCACCCCGCTCTAGGCAGCTTGAGCGTATTGTGAGGTAGATTCGTGAATGTTATGTTCTCTCTCCCCATGCCCCCGCCTTCCGTTCCTTCCCTCCCCTCCCCCTCCCCCGCGCGACCGTGACCGCACCTTCCAAACCCCCACTATCAATTGATCACTACAATTGTACACTGCTTCGTACTTCGGACACTACTTCGCGCGAAGTACCTCAAACTGCCAGCAAACGAGGAGCATCGCATCACCTCCTCCACCGCCGCCACTACCACTACCACTACCACTTCGACCACCACCTTTTTCTGCTCTTCTCCCAATCTCATCCGCATTGGACCGATTTCAGCCATTCGCCAACACGCAACACACCTCATACCTCGTCTCTCCACCGTCGCCTCCTTCACCTCTCTAGCATCTACACCGCCTAGCATCTACCTAGCTTCCCGCCGCCCCTTTCAGGCCCCTGAAGCACACAACTTGGGAGTCAGTGGTGCTATGTTTCGAAGCTCTCCCCCAACATCTCATCGTACAACTCTCCTCGTCATCGCCATTCCACTCCGCACGTGGGTCTCCTGAGCTTCGTATGTCTCGAAGCTAATACCTGCATACCTGACGGCCTTCCCATACGCCAATTGTGCTCCCCCCAAGACCGAGGGGCGTAAGACAAAACAAAACGAAACACCGGTTGAGACCTTCAGATACCCCTAAGCTTGCGCCATAACTTGGGTCTGGCTACAAGAACAAACGAGGTCGTTTCCTCCAGCTACCTCCTACAATGTTTGGCATCAGCTTGCCTTCTTTGGGTAAGTTGAACTCTCAACAGGCAAATTCATCTATTTTCAATCCCCTGCTTCTATACTTTCCTCAAAAACAACGGAACCTCACGTCATGCCTGGTCCGGGAGAGCTCAATGTTTCTGTTTCTTCATGTGAATGCCATTGGCCCTGTAACTCACGTTGCTGGCTCGCTGCTGGACCGCTGGTTCGGGAGATCATCATCCAACCTGTCTCGGGAGTCTTCCCGAGTGTACGTTCTTCAGACCCCGGCCCAGTTCCCTGACAGTCCTCACACCCAAAGTAATTTCAACGTCACACAAGGCCCCGACCACTTCGTCCTGTCTTCATAATAGTCATGCTGCGTTAAAGGTGTCAATGAAGCTATCGCTCTTCAAGAAAAGTCGCTTCACCACGCCGCCGTATCTTTGGATAGCGTTGCCATCATGCTCTCCCACTAGCTCCATGTCATGTAGCAAGCTGGCCGCATTTTACTATTGTGTGCCGATTCCTGCCCTGTTCTATTTTGTGTGTCCCTTGACACTCGGTGGTTTTGCTTTTCGCCTTTGCCTTTTCCTTTTTGTCCCCCTCCCGCTTTGGTAATCTCATCTGACAGCTGCCATCTCACTCCTGCTTCCTGCTTTCTGCTTTCTGCTTCCCGCTTCCCACCTCCTACAAACGCCAGCTACTTCACAAAGTCTAAACATCTTTTGCTCTAGGAAGTGCTGCACGCCCCAAGGTGGACCCTAAGGATGTCCCTGCACCGACTCGGGTAATTTTCCCTCCGCAGCACGTATCCAACTCTTCCGGAACTGGGCCGGAGGGCGTGGACGCCGCCCCTCCGGCAGGCTCCGCAGGCCTCGTGAAAAACCTCCAGGCGATATGTCGTCCTGGTGATATCACGGGCACTACCTTTGATGCTTTCGGCCTCAAGACGTTCTACGATGCCACTCCTGAGGAAGTGGTGCCTGATCCTTCGTATATCCCTGATTTTTCTACTTGGAATAGCCTCACTCTAGACGAGGCTAGGGAGAAAAATGCGTCTACGCGGGTACCTTTGAATAATGGCAACCTGTCCCCTGGATGCCAGACCTACGCTGAGCGAAAGTCGGAGCTCTCAATTCCGAATCAAGATGCTTTCCGAACTGTCCGGCGTTTGCCCGCCGTCAAGGGAAAGCCTCAGCCGAGGCTAGGAAACTCGTATGAGTTCTTCCGCTGCCTAGAGCTCTTTACTGCTTACTGGGATGACCCGACGGTACCCCTTCCCAAGAGCTCCTCTGAAGAACCTTCGGCCGACCCTACCCTCCCGACTAGCGATCCTGCCGTTGCGGGTTCCACGTCTACTTCGGATGATAATGACGGGTACTACCGCACAATGGCAGGCACGGCGATGCCGGCCGAGCATCGCCATGCTCTTCTATCCTCCTTCATTAGACTCGTCGCCTACGATTTCGGTTGCAATGTCACTACGCCCCGTGCGGAACCCCGACTTCAACTCTGCACGCCGCTTTCTGACGTCGCGCCGGGCCACCAGCCTCGCAAGTCCTACGTTCCCTCTGGCTGCATTTTTGTCTTCCGTACGCCGACTAAGCGGGAGCATGCTCGAGCGGGTATGGTCGAGGGTCCCGTAGCTGCTGTTAGCGCGCGAGGCACCCTGAGCCTTGATTTAGAACTTGAAAAGAATCAGGATCTCGCCAGGGAAATCCTCGCTGCCCTTGTCACGGCTCAGCACCGCGCTAGGGAAGGAAAGACGGAACAGCGCTTCGGCGAGGGGCAGTGGTGGACTACGAAGAAGAGATGGGGAGGCGGTCCCGGCGGTCCCATCGGTCGGGAAGTCGACAAAGACGACGTCATCGGAGACAAAGATGCCTCCTCCCCCCCGACGAAGAAGCCCCGGAAGACCATGGCTGTGTACGACAACTACCGCATGATTCGGCCGCCGTCCTCCTCGTGGGATAAGAAGACGCGCTACATGGCTATCGGCCGACCGGTGGGCGTGACGGAGTACGACGACATCTTCGTCATCAGCAGCCTGTTCCACCACCTCAGCGTCCTGCGCGTCCGCGTGCCACAGAGGTTGCTCGACGTGATCGAGGGGGCGGATGAAGAGACGGTGCGGAGCTGGGGCGGGTTGGTGCTCTGGCGGAGTAAATGGTATGATTTCTTCGTTGCCGAGGAGAGGATCCAGGCTATGGAGTTGCTTTGGGGGGTTTTTGCATACCAAATGAGGAAGACGGATTCGGAGGATATTGCGATGGCAGGTTGAAAAGAGAAAAGATAAACCTGGGGCACAGATCTTGACAGTTGAGTTTTTTTGGTTCAAATCATGAGGGGAGTGACAGTAGGTTGCATCAGGATATTTCGTGGCCCATTGGAGAGGGGACTATTATACAGAGTATAAAAGCATTGCAGTTGAGATATATCTAGAGTTGATTCAGATTCGAAGCTCGACTTGAAAACGTATGCCGTCTCAAAGCAAGGAGCAAGGAACTTGTTGAGGCCAATCTCGGCCGTAGCTCGAGGAACTGGAGATGTAGAGGAGCGGTTCTTACACGGTCTATAGGAGGTCCTCTCTAAGCCTATCATGGCCTCTTGGTGTAGCTAGCTGTTGGATGAGGCCATGAACTATTTTCTTCGAAGTTATTGAACTCTAACAGGCTTATTTGAAACCGTGAGCAAAGACGAGATGTAGCGACACTACCTAACTCGCTTCCTCCCGAGCCTGTCAAGGTCCCCCACCGTCCACGACGAATAAGACCTGGACCAATGTCTTGGATGTCCTTCCCCGGCCCTATAAGGAGGATGCGTTGTGTTCCCCTCTGTCCATACGATTGGTTTACTTTGTCATTCCCTCTCTCTTGAATCCTTTCGTAGACATGGGGAATGGCGATCCTAATGTTTCGAGGTGTCCTTCGCAGGGTAGCATGTAATAATCGGGAGCTGAACCAGTTTCTCGGTGAAATATAACAGCGGGCGACAGTGGGAAACATCAATTGATCAACGTTTGTGTGCTTTTTTTTTTTTTTTTTTTTTTTTTTTTTTCTTTTTTTTCTGTGTGGTTATCCTGGGCTAGCCAATCTACTCTTGGCATCTTTCATGAAGGAGATCGACGACGAAGTATGACGAGGACTCTGGTCTATCCATTGTCCTAATCACATCTTAGGGATGATATTTTGCCAGATCTTCGAGATCAACTATTCTCATCCCCCCCCGCCCCCAAAATAATTGGGAAAAAAGAAAGGAGGGAGGGAGGCTCTGCTTGAGTTTTCAAATCCTAACATCGTTCTTCTGAACTCATTCGATTCGAGACCACAGAACGGGGTTGATGTACGATGTAATACTGCGGATAACGAGACAACGAACCAACAAGAGCGGAATTGAAAAAGTGCTAAGTCAAAGCACCCACCAATGACCCACTCCCCCAAACAAGCCACTTTTTCCATCTTCAACACCACCACCATCAACATCTAGAAACACACATAAGTCCACGAATTCCTATTATTTTACCTTCAAACATTAATATCATATAGGGTATACCTGATTACATAGAAAAAGACATACAAAACGCATTTATTTCTATCGAAAACAGTATCTCAATATATAAATCTATAAGAACTTAGAGAATTCTATATACTACTCTCTACAGCTAATATCATAGCAGAAACCCCTAGATAGTTATTATAGAATCCTAGTAGAGGCTTTTAAAGATATAAGAATCCTATTTAACATAGTAAATTCTTGTTTAAGATACTATAAGCTATGCCCCAACCTATACCTAAGTTTGTAAATTTACTATATAGATTCTTTAATATAAAAATAATACTTAACTACTTAGAAAGAGATAGATAAAAGGCTTTTTATACTAAAATCTATAAGTTTAAACCTTAAGAGGTAGGTAGCTTCTATAAGAATATATAAATAGTATAATTACTAAATAGATTAAAGCTTTTTTCTAATATCTATAAAGATTTAAAGTTTATAAAATTAAATTTTAGTATTAATATAATATAGATAAAACTAAATTAATAGAAAGTATTAAAGGTAATTAACTAGTAGTTAAGTATATAGAAAAGAAAGCTACTTATATATAAATATTTAGTTTATATTTATAAATTATAATTATTAAGTATATTTTAGCTATTAGAAGAATACTTTTATTATTAGTTATTTTTAAAAGTATAAATATATAATAATAATAATTTTTAGAAAAACTTAGTTTTATAAAAAAATAATATTTTAAAATAATTATAAAAAGCTAGACTTTTAATAAAGTTATATTAAAATAGCTTTATAAAGTATTTATCTTAACTATAAAGCTAGAAAATAAAAATAATAAATATTTACTTATTATAAATAGTTATAAAAGTTATAAAATAGATAATTTTATATATATATATACTTCTAATATAAGATATATATTATATTTTTATTTTTATATATCTTTTATATTTTATAATTTTTTAATATTTTTATTTTTTTTTTTTAAAATAAAGCTATTAGAAATAAATTTAATAAATAATATATTTTTTATTAAATATACTATTTATAAAATCTTTATTTTTATAATATTATTTAAAAATATAAAAAAAAGGTTTTTAAATATAAAATATTAACTTAAAATAGAAAGTAACTAGTTTATAGTTTATTAATATAGTAAAACTATTTATAAACCTAATAGTTATAGATTCTATAAGAAACTAGCCTCTTATAATATTATAGATAGAAGTTATTAGAATAAGAGCTCTTATATTTCTTTCCTTTATAATACTAAAATATTCTAGCTAAGTTTATAACCTTCTTTAAATTATTCTACTAAGTAATAGGAAAGATCCTCTTATATACTAGCTATTTATAAAAGTAGGTAAGGGGCTAGATAATTAGAATAGTTCTTTAGTAGTTGTAGAAGTAGAAATCTAAAGTTTTAAATATTAGATTAACTAATTATACCTATAGAAAAGGAAAAAAGTAATCTATAAAAACTTAAATAAGCAATTTATCTACATCGAGGATATTATTGCCATATGCGAACATATGTAGGAATTACTAGCACCTACAACTATTAGTAGTCAACTTGAAGGGGTTCATTTTAAAGATCTTTGTTCCCAGTTTCAGATATAGGAATTTTATTGTAAAATAATAGGAATTTGTGGACTTATGAGTGTTTCTAGATGGTGATAGTGGTGCCGTCGGAGACAGTAAACGTGGCTCGTTTGGGGGAGTGGGTCATTGGTGGGTGCTTTGACTTAGTTCGTGCCATGGGAGCTGAATCCATCTGAGCTACGCCCGAAACAGAACTACAAAGTACCACAAACTCCCCGAAAAGACATGAAGGGATCGACGTGGGCAGCCCATCACTACTTCATACAGAAAGGTTTGCCTTTTGAGAGGGAGCGTCAAAGGAGTTCCCCCTAGCTTGCTTTAGGGTGATCCCAGTGCCACGGGTCCGGGCACACGCGTCCTTTCGTGCCTTCAGTGTGTTCCTAGTCGTTGACGATGAGCGCTAAAATGGGCCTCAACCCCACGGATCGCCGGACCACCAAAAGCCGCGTCGTACGACCTGTAGTATGGCGATCCAGGCAACAAGGGCCCTCCTCTTTTCAAAGGCTGTCTTTTCATTCCCGGGGGGATACTTCACAGGAAGCAAGATCATCAAGATGGACAAAGCAACCTGATTTGGAACTGTCCGAAATATGACCGTTGGCTGTGACCTCGGAGGAAAAGGCTGGATTGATCACTATGAAGCCATTTGAAGCCCTGAGAGGGGATAATTCCCGATGCTGAGCCTCCCCGGGGCAGCTGAAGAACGTTTTGGCACAGACTCGCAGCTCGCGCCTGGGCCGTGAGGGCGGATTGATTCTCGGGTATTAAAGCTTGGCTCCGGTTGGTGAGGAAGCGAGGATTGTCCAAGATATTTGCCGCCACCGCTCCGGGGAAGGGGAAGGGGAAGGGGAAAAAGGGGGGG
>JUDQ01000380.1:0-31364 GCA_000812075.1 Scedosporium aurantiacum
TTTATTTTTTATTTTTTTTTTTTTTTTTTTTTTTTTTTTTTTTTTTTTTTCTCCTCTTTTCTTATCTATCTCCTCTCCCTCTTTTTATCTTTTTATTTTATTATTTTACTTTATTTATTTTACTAATAATTTATATAGGGATTTATTAGTCTTTAATATCTATATTTAAATCTAGTATAAGCTAATTCTCCTTTTAATATTATTAAGAATAAATAGGAGATCTTATTAGGAGGATCTCTTAAAAGAGATTACCTTAGCTTTAAATTAATACTATAATAAATAATATAGAGTCCTAGTAAAATAATTATTATAAATAGGTCCCCCCTCTAGTAGCCTCTAATACCTAATCTCCTATACTAATATTAATTAAGTTTATAAAAAAGTAGAATTTACTTATATAATCTAAAAAGTAGTCCTATCTAAGATAAGAGCTTTCTAGCTAATTAGCTTTATTAAAGTAGAGTACTAGCTTCTAAAACTAAATACTACCTCTCCTCCTAGCTTAGTTAAAGAGAATTTAAAAATTAGTAGTATAAAGCTTAAATAGGATTAATATAACTATATTTTTACTATATTTAATATAAATTTATATTTAGAATCCTAGATTAGGGAGAGCTACTAGTAGTTATATAAAAATAAAGATTAGCTTTAATTTCCCTTTTTCTAAAATCCTAAATTAGGGCTACTAGTAAAGGTAAGGATATATTCTATTATCTACCTCCTAGTAGCTACTTATAGATTTTATTACTTACTTCTAGAATTAGCTACTAGTAGCTATATATAAGTAAAGATTAGTTTTAGAACTACCTAGTACTCTTAATTAATCTTCTTCTTAATATTTAAAAGAAAGCTTAATATTTAATATAAAAAGAAGATATTAAAAATTATAAGCTAGGAGGCTTATCTAGATTAGTTTATCCTCCCTTATAATTAATATATTAAACTTTCCTTTTTTAATTTATAAATTTTATTATACTCTCTTAATTTCTATCTTTTAATCTATTTATTATTAATTATAAACTATACTTTAGAGTAGAAAAAGAAAAGATCTTTTAAGACCTATTAAAATAAGTTTAGGTAAAAAGGTTTTAAAATAATAACTAAAATTCTAAAATCTAAATTAATTATTATTAAATATTATAGAAGTATTACCTATAGCTTTAGTATAAATAAGCTCTTTAATTATTTAAGTATATAAAAATATATCTAAATCTAACTTAAATTACTTAAGCCTAATTTTACTACTACCTTCTTTTTAAACTTTAAATCTACTTATATAAGTAAACTCCTCTAGCTATACTTTATAAGTCCTTCTTCTAACTTTATTAAAAAACTTAATAAAAGTGCCCTTAATCTATCTATACCTAAATATAGCTATATTAATCTACTAATACTATAACTAATAATATTAATTTTACTACTATACTATAGGGCTAGCTCTCTAATCTTCCTACCCCCTCTTATTAACTATATTATATAATATAAAACTTACCCCCCTCCTTTAAAGTAGCTTACTAACTATAATATCAAATCCCTATACTTTTTAAAAAAGTTCCTTAATTAAAAAGTAGTAAAGGGAAGCTAGAATTTAGTAATTAAGGAATAGTAGAGGTAAACTAGGATTTTAGATATAAAAGGTATATATTTATAAACTTAAAACTATAATAATAATTTTCTAGTTTCTAGTATAAATTAAGTATATATATACTAAGTTCTTATATCTTTTTCTTTCTCTTTTTAAAATACTTTTACTAATTATAATATATTTATTTTTAATAGTTCTAATAGTAATAAATTATAAATATTCTACTATATTTAAAGATCTTTATATATATACTCTACTTTAATAAGAGTTAGAGAATTAATATATTTAAGAATTTATCTAGTAAATATAGAAAGACTAAGAAGTATAACTATCTAATACCCTATCCTAATAGAGAAATTTACTAAGATATTATTTAAAACTAGTAGTAGAGCTAGCTAGACTCTTACTTAAATATTAATAAATTAATATATAAACTATTCTATCCTAAGTAGAAGAACCTAAACTTAATCCTAAAGTAAGTAGAGATTAAAAATACCTTAGATTAGATCTTAGAGCTCCTAGGAATAAAATATAACCTTTAGCTTAGAAACTAGTATAAGTATTAACCTCTACACTATAATAACTATATCTTATATTATCTAAAATATATTATAAAAGTATAGAATATAATTATATTAAAAGTCTTTAATATAAAAAAGTATATAGACTAGGAAACTATTAATAATCTCTAACTTTATATCCTAGTAGATAATATAGATATTTAGTAAGTTACTTATAGTATAAAGGTAAAAAAGGTATTCTTAGGTATTAAGGATAAGGCTTTATAGTATAAGCTCCTATAAAATATCTTTTCTCTTAGTAAAATAATTATTTCTAGTATAAAATCCTTTTATAATAATATAGTATACCTTATAATTAGCTTTAAGATCTTAAAAGAAGTTATACCCCCTATTCTTAAAGATAAAACCCTCTTCTAATTATTTTATAATATCTAGAAAAAATCTTAGATCTAGAAATTATAAACTTTAGAAGATAACTTTAAATTAATATCTATTAATATAGACTAGGTATATAGTTAACTATTCTTTCTAACTTTCTATAACTTTCCCTTTCTATTTAACTAGTACCTTTTATAATAGTAAGATAAAAGCTCTATTATTATTAGTATTTACTTAGAGTATAAGATAAAACTAGATTAACTAGCTTATAATATTAGCTTTTTAATAACTAAAAAAGTATTTAAAGCTAATAGTAAGCTAGAATAGCTTCTAAATATTAATAGTATATTTAACTAGAGAGGTAGGAGGCCTTTAATATAAGCATTTTATCAACTTTAAGAGATAGTATTTCTCCCTACCTTAAGGGATATAATTTTAGGACCTAGAGTCACTCTAGCTTTTACCCTGGCTGATTTTCTTTACTTTTTTTTTAAAGACTTTATCTACTAATACTCTACTTATAAAATATAAGAAATAGACTTTAAGATAGATATATAAGCTAAAAAGTATACTAGAAAAGGAATATAGCTAGCTAAAGCTTATAAAGAAAAAGCTTATAAAAAATTTAGAAAACTAAATAATAAGCTATAACTAGTAGAGGAGCTATAGAAAGTACTAAAAAAAAGAATAAAGGGAAAAGATTATTACCCTTTCCTCTTTAATATTTTAAAGCTCCTTTAATATCCTTAAGCTATAAAGCCTCCTTCTAGTTTAGATCCCTTAAACTTACCTTAGTTAATCTTTTAAAATATACTACTACCTTCTAGTCCCTAATTACTACCTCTCTTAATTTTCTAAGATATACTATTTTTTATATCTTAACTACTACTATTACTACTACTACTACTATTAGAATATTAAAAGTAAGGTTAGCCTATCTCTAATAAATCTATAGTAGGAATTTAGTAAATAAATATAATTAAGTAACTACTATAGAAAAGGTAAATACTAATCTCCCTAGACTAAGTCTAAGAACTAGTTAGGGAACTTCCTCTAGAAGTAAACTAATACCTACTTTTAAACTAATAGCTAATTCCCTTAGAGGTATTAATAGTAGTATAAGAATAGGTAAATATATAAGAGTATATATTAAAAGTAACTATATCTAAAGACTAAATAATAGCTAAACTATAAGAAGATATAATATAAATAGATATAATATAAGGCTAGGGTAAGACTATATAAGGATAGGTAGAGATTATAAAACTAATCTAGAAGTAAATATAACTAAATAAATTAACTTCTCTTTAAGTAAAGACTTTAGATAACCTACCTAGCTCTAGATATATCCTCCTCTAAAAATAGCTAGAATTATAAGAAGCTACTTAAATAGTAACTAATAATATTTTAAGTCTATTATTAAATAAAGATATAGGTATTAAGATTTTACTAACTAGAGGCTAGACTACTTCTCTAGCTAATAAGAATATAGCTATTAGTTAAGCTAGTTTTAATTTTAAAGTACTAAGTAGATATTTAGAAGGTACTTAGTATTAATTTAAACTAAAAACTAAGATTTAGGGTAAAGTATTTAAAATCTAGTACTTCCTCTTTTATAAATAATAGAGGGTGGGGTACTATTTAAGTCCCCCTAGTAACTAAAATAACATACTACCCTTAACCCTAAGCTAGTCCTTTATACTCTCAATCACTACTATAAATAATACTCTTTATTATAAAGCTCTCCTAATCTTACCTAAGGATAGAATATTAAAAGGAACAGCACCCCCTCCACTCAGTCAGCGACCCCTTTATTCCTCTTATCAATCACTAGATAAAACTATAAGCTAGTCTAAAAGCTAAATTAATATACTACAGGAGGATAACTAAGAATTATAGTAAGAGATCCTTAAGTAGTAGCAACTCCTTTCAACAAAAGATCGCCTTATTACATAATTAAAGTAAAATATTAGCTAACTCCGAAGGCAGCTAGTGCAGCGCGATCTTATTATACCCCAACTCGCAAAGGCTATTACCATAGTTAATAAGATGATGGCGGAGATTATAAGGGCTATAAATTTCAGATTTCAGGATATAGAGGATAGTTGTAAAACTTTATATAAAGATAAATTAGCTTATAGTAAGGATAAGACAGTATAGATTATAAAATACTATAAATATATTTAAATTTTATTAGCTTAATATTAATATCACTTTTATTAAAGAGTTTACTCCTATACTAATAACTATATATAAGGGCTATATACCTATACATTATCAAATTGTACCTACTTTACCTACCTCCTAAAACTAGGTTCCTAGCTTATATATACTTAGTATACTTAATTAATATACTTTATATACTTAATCTAGAAGCCTAGATTAAAGACTTTAGCACTTACATTCTATTTCGCTATTAATACTTTATATTATCTAAACTTAGTAATATAAGTTTCTCAAATTACAAATAAAGTATATCTTCCTCTCCCCAGATTAACACTTTCACACTACCTCAGTATAATTACAAAGTAGCATAATATAATAATAGTAGAGCTTAGTTATCCTACCTACCCCCTTCCTAGGCCTATACTAAACAAGACACTTCACATCTAAACTCAACATCAGACAATAGCTATCGACAACATAGCACAACTTAATAAGCTTACCTTATTCTATTCCTAGGCTCTACTTACTAGCTAGTTAATTATTCTACCAGTACTAAGAATATACCCTAAGCTTAATTCCAGACTAGTTTATTAAGTTTTATTCCCCCTCCTCCTAGTAATCACTACCTTATTTTATAGATATAGAGTAGCTAGTACTACTTACATTTAGTATCAACTTTAGTAAAACTATATTTAATTAGTTAACAGGCTTCTATTATAAGTACTACACCAGGCAAACACTACTAAATTAGATCACCCTAACCATCGCCCTCTAGGCTATCTCTATTATACTCAGTCTTAAGCATTATTAACACTATTCTTAACATCTAAATATACCAAGCTAGCAACTAGTCTATTCCAGCTCTTATTATTATTTCTATACAACTAGCAATCTATACTATCCTAATATATATTATCTTTATCTATATATTAATTAATTAAAAATAATATTAAAAAGGCCTAAGGAACAGGTCTAAGCTCCTTAGGGCAAACTTTATTTTGGACTAAAGTAATTTAAAGTATATAAGATTCCATATCTACAGTCCAGAACCCTAGATCCCCAGGAACCTAGAATCTAGCTATTAAAGCTAATATATGAACTATATCCCCCTCCTCCTAATATTCCTCCTTCTTTTCAAATTGAAAAACCCATATATTATAATAGATATCTAGAAGCTAATAAAAAGCTTCCAGTACTTAACCCTAAACAACAACAATATAGAGGCAAGCAACAATATACACTTACCAAGTCATCAGAGGCAGCCTATCAGCACATCATCATTAGATAAGCTCTTAGCTTACCTAGTCTAGCCTAACATAAGCATTTTCTTTATAAAGCACTACCTTAAGATATATAATATTTAAACAGTACTCCTACTTAAAACTATATTACTACCAAATGTTAAGTATACTAACACTACAGTTCAATTAGCATTCAAGTTTCTAAAGAAAGTAATAACAGGAGATACAGATATCTAAATAAAAAGGCTAACTTATCTCCAACTTATAACACTACTATATATTATATAGGATATTATAGCTAGTAATAAGTAAAACTATCTAATTAAGCCTAAGTTTAGGAAGCTAAATATAAGTATATCTATTAATATATATCTTAGTATTCATAAAATAAGATTCCCTTATACTAAGATTTTAAAGTATATGAGGCTAGTAAAGTACTAGACTAACCTTGCTAGGCCATTACTACTACTAGTTATTATATTTTTAAAGGAAGCCAAAAAAATCATATTTATTCCTCCCCCCTTCTTCCCAGTTTCTACTACTAACATCAATCTAGTAAAAATATAGCTATCTCTAATAGGCAGCTTAAGCTACTTACTAGAGAGGTCCTAAGAATTTACCCTATGCCTATTATCTAAGCCTCTACATACCTCTACTAACAAGGACAGTTAACCTCAGAAAAAATTAGAACTATAGGAATCTAAAAATAAGAAGGTCTATACTAGAAGGGAATTTGAAAACTATACTCAAAGGTCATATCCTAATATAGGCCTCCTAATAAGGACCTAAATTATAGTTCTAATTATAACTTTACTTAGCTTTTCTTAGTTTACTATAATGTTACATCTTCGTTAGTCCAATAGGTTAATAGAGCCTAGACCTAGGCTCGGGATCTAGGCTTTTTAGGTTTATTAATTACTACAGGCACAGTACTAGAAAATAAAAAGATTACCTATATTATAATCTATTAATACCACCCTATCAAGATTAAGCAATATTTATAAATCCTACAAGAAATAAAAGTTGACCCCACCATCCCACAAAATAGGGCCCGACACTGCCCTACACGTCCAGTTCCCACAATAGTCAGCCTCTTCAAAGAGTTTAAATTTATTCCTCTTTATAAAGACACTACACAGTATCTTAGTAAAACCTTAATATTACATAATAAAAATAAGCACAACTAAGATAATATCTAATTACCTACTTATATTATTATCAGTAAAACCTATTAATATTATATTATTATAATAATTTATATATTTTATAATTAAGCTCTAAAGTAAAAACTAAAAATCTAAATATAAAAAGAAAAAAAATCACTAGCCAACTACCTTATATCCAAATCCTACTAACTTAGACTCCCCTTTATCAATATTAATAGATATTATATAACCTTACCTCTATAGACTCTTAAGTTCAAGGCCTCATCTTTATTATTTTCCCCTAGAAAATTCTATAACCTATTACAATCAAACAATTAATCAATCAATCAAGAAATCTAAGTTACCAGCCCCCAACCAATCTCGCAATCAAGTAGAAGCTAGTATACATATTATAGTAGGTTCCGAAAATAAGATCTCTCAAAGTTGTATTCTTTAACTAAGAACCTTACTAAAGAAATAACCTTTTCAATATACTTAAGCTGTTTATAAAGAAGCTAGCTACACGACCTTAGTGTTAACAACTCGCCAGGGAACTCAGAAGATAGCTAAGTAGGACTAAATTTTGAAAAAGAACCCAATAATAAACATAGAATACTATAAACACCAAATCTTTCCACAGAATCCTAGAAATATATATAGCATTTATTTTCAGACAATATAAAGAGTTATTCTATACAATCTAGGATAAATTTAAGTAGTCTAGTGTCATTAGGTTTAATCTCAAGGCGATATTTAGAAATAGAAATAGCCTCCTATATAAATTTCAATTATTTATAATTAGAATATCTTTAAATTATCTAAAGATAAGCTTTCTAGGGAAGACTCTCTATTACTTAGTAGAAATAAGATCTTATTCTACTTCTGCTAGCTTATATATAGCTGTTAGTATTTCTATAATATTATCTAAAATAAATACTAAGACTTACTAGGTTTTTCTCACCTACTTATATTAATATTCTAAGATTGTTCCCTAGGCCAGATAGTAGCACTTCCTTATATCTACTTTAATAATATCTTCTAGTACAACTTAATTATAAAAATATTCTAAAGTCGTCTAAAGGAGTTAAGATAGTACCTCTAGAGTTATAGAATAGGATTCAACCAGAGATATAGTAGCATTAACTAAAGCATATAGGTCTATTAATAACTATTAGGCGGAATTTCCTATATTATAAGAAGTGATCTATAAGTTATCTATAATAATTTATAGGAGAAATATAATATTAGAACTAGAATAATAGAGAAACTAAGTAAGGTATAGTAATATAGTTTCAGAGATAAAATAGAAAAGGAAAAACACTATCTAGAGGAGGGGATACACCTCTCTTTATATACCAACCTAGCTTTAAAACTAAGCTTTTAAATTATTTACTAAAAAGAGATACTAAGATATTAAAGATATTATAGTTATTACATTATACTATAGATTACACATAATCACCTTACCTCTAATATAGATCTCTAAGGCTATATATATAGTAAAGTTATATCTACAGTTATCACTACTATATACCTATACTCCTAAACTAACTACTAGATAGCCTACTTGTTACCTTTTACATTTAACTTTATACTAATCTTTCCTCTTACTTTCTTATTTTTAAACCTTATTAGATACTTTATCTTCTAGTCCTTATTATTAAATTAGAATAGAGTATAGGGCCGCTAAGAGTAGTAAAAGCCTACTAACTACAACTCCAACTATCTTAACTATACCTAGTTACTATAAATACTTTCTTAACTACTTAATAGATATACCTAAACTAAATATCAAGCCACCTACCCTCTTTTTACATCTCTCACTACTAACCACCCTATTATACTCTATTATCAAGGAGTAGAAAGCACTTCTAAGACCTAGTATAGGTATAGCTATATCAACAATCTTATATAAAACTAGTTCTAAGAAGGATATATATCTAAAAGACTAGCCTATATAACTATAAAAATACATAAAGTAGAAATATAACTTAAATAAGGGGTAAGAAGACCTTAGAGAGGTCTATAAGGTCTAGTAGAGACCCCCCTTCAGACTATAGAAAGAGGGCAGTAAGAGCCTACATCCTACTACCTTACTTAATATAGTACTTAGTATATAAGAAATTATTAGCTTTAGTCTATAGACTCTTATACTTCTTATTAAAAGCTATTATTAGTTTTAAGGTAACTATAGCTATATATTAGCTCCTTTAGCTTATAAAAGTAGAGTCCTAGGGTCTACTTAAGCATTAGGAAATCCTATAAGATAAAAGACAGGTTAGGAAGCATAAGAGGAGGAGGGGAGGAGTATATAAAGTAGAATATAGTCCTGGAGGTAGTCTTCTATAAAACCCTTTCTATTAGCTTTAAAGGGAAAAGTAGCATCTACAATATCTATTTACTAGGCACTTAATACAATTATCTACCCTTAGCGAACCTAGCTAGTTATATTCCCCCAGAGGGACTATAGAAGCTGATTACCTAATATCTACCTTAGCTAGAACCTTTTAGTTAGTAAATTACAAAAGGCATTATATGATCTACTAAAGATATAATACAGTCACCTACTCATCTAACATAGTTTATAAGGAGACATATTATTAAAGGAGCTAAGCCTACATTAACATCAGACTACCCACACTTATAAAGTATAAATACCTTTCCTTACTCCATTAAATAGTTCACGCCAAGAAGAAGAAGAAGCATTCCCGGAAATGCGCTTATATAAAGTATATACAGCGCAAGACGAGATATATAAGATTAAAGTTAAATCTATATAGATCTTATATAAAGAATAGCTTTAATTATATATATTATATTAATAGTAATAAGAAATATAGATAGTAAAAGTATAGATATAGTAAATATAATAAATATTTATCTTTCTAGGTTTTATAATAGCTCTTTCTTATAAAGCTTAAATATACATAGTCTATTTATCAATAGTAAAAGACTTTTTATAGTTAGCTGTCCAAAATCTCACTATAGCAGCCTTAGTATCAAAAAAGAGTACCCTTCTAATAAATATAAAAACTTTTACCTCCCCCAGAGTAAGTTACTTTCCTCTTTTCCCATAATTCTCTAACTTTACTAAACTTATTTTCTCTTTTACTTATTTATTATTCAATAGATCATAGCAGGAGATCCTTTCTCAAGTCCCTTACTATTAGGGGCTACTCTTAATAACTTATTAAAAAGACCTTAAGATAGCTTAAATACCTTCCCTTATATACTATAGCTTAACAAAAGTACCAAAGCTAAATACCAGCTAGAAATACTAAGTACCTAAGAAGAGATTAATTAATACTTAATATAGTTTCTTTATAATAGTATCAACCCTTATCTTAGTAATATATTTTCTCCCTTTAACTTTCTCTAGTCCCCCTTTACTAATAACAATATTAAGCAATTTCTATAAACATACTTTTCCAGATTAAATACATTTAATAAGCTTAGCTTTCCTAATAAAGGGACTACTCTAATCAACCCCTTCTAAAATAATAGTTTACTAGCTCTATTACTATATAGAAATCCTAATAAACTCTTATCTAGCTATACCTTTTCCCTAAGTAATTTATTCTACTAATCTCCTCTACCAGCTACTATTTCTCTTAACCCTATAAAGCCTCTACACAATTATATTCTTAGTAATAACCCTCAAACCCATAGCATACTTACTTAGGCTCTAGAAACTAAAATTTATCTTAATTAAAAACTTATATCTCCTATCCTATTTACACCCCTAAATCTAGATAAATAAGAGATCAACTTAGCTATTACTCCTCTTACTCCTCTTATTTCTAGCCCTATTCTAAATAGTAAGGAGGGTATTTTCTCTAATAATAGTATATAGGTAAGTAAAAGTAAATATAGTAATATATTTAATAAAAAGTTAATTAAGATAGAGCTATACTCTAAAACCCACTAAGGCCTAATAAATATCTCTAATAGAAATAGGGAAATCTATAAGTTTATCATTACCTCATTACTAAAGAAACTAATAAATATTAACTATTTAAACTATAGATACTTTCCAGAACTTACACTACTCTATATAGCCAGGCTATAATAATAAGTTCTCTACTTACATAGATATTCTTAACCATCAAATGATTCATACTAAGAAGAAGAAGACGCATTCCTAGAGGTGCACCTATATAAGGTGCATATAGCATAAGACAAGATATATAAGATTAAAGCTAAATCTATATAGATCTTATATAAAGAATAGCTTCAATTATATATATTATATTAATAATAATAAGAAATAAAGATAGTAGGAACATAGATATAGCAAATATAATAAATATTTATCTTTCTAGGTTTTATAATAGCTCTTTCTTATAAAGCTTAAGTATACATAGTCTATTTATTAATAAAGTTATCCTATAAACTATATTAAATAAAAAGAGCTTAGGTATAAGATAAATAACAAAAAGTATATTTTATTAGCCTTCTCTAGCCCTATCTAAACTAATACCTTCTC
Organism: Scedosporium aurantiacum; assembly: GCA_000812075.1. Classification (NCBI taxonomy): domain Eukaryota; kingdom Fungi; phylum Ascomycota; class Sordariomycetes; order Microascales; family Microascaceae; genus Scedosporium; species Scedosporium aurantiacum. Next base: position 11,523 of record JUDQ01000380.1, read on the forward strand.
TATATAATTTATTAAAGAAAATTTTTTTTACTTTATTTTCTTATTTTAGTAGACCTTAATTTAGAAAGTAAGATTACCTCTATCTACCTCCATCCTCTACCATTCTTACTTCCATCTTAGAAATTAGCTTAGATTATAGGTTTTAAGGCTACTACCTTTAGGTTTAGCATTAAACCTAAACTACCTCTTAAGAGCATCAGTCTAGTAACAATATCCATCCACTACTAGCTTATAAGGGGTAAGAAAAGGAGGCTATAATTAACATTTCGAATTTTCTCATAATACTATAGGAAGTAGTAGAACACTATAGTAAAACTTATTGAGAAGACAACTACTAGCTATATAGTTAGTAGTAGCTAGTAAGAAGACATTATTAATAGCTAGCTCATTTACCTTATAAAGCTCTTTTAACTTTAAAAAACCCTCTATTATCTTAAATAATAGTTCCCTATTTATTAGGTATAGCTGCTATATTACTAGTAGTCTATAGTTATATAGTAGCTTAGCTATAGTATTAATATCCTTAGCCTTAAAGGGAAGCTACCCTCTCTTCTTAGCTATTAGTAGTAATATACTAGGCAGGTAGGCTACTAGAAGTAAGTAGAAGCTATCTAGTAGTATAGCTACCTGCCAAGCCTTATTAGCTTAGATTTGTTTACTATTAAGCCTCTACCTAAGGGTATTACAAAGCTCCTTATAAGATCCTCATCTTACTAAGCCCTATACTATATATAAGCAGCCCACCTATACTTAGTATAGAACTATAATTGTAGTACTAGGGGTTCATCCCTTTATTATTAGCTAGAATCTATAAAGTTATTAGGCAGACTATGTCAGTTATAAACTAAGAGCCTATTTAGTCTTGGCAATGAGAATCTACTTATCCTTTACACACCTTGCCCAATCAATATTAAAGGACTCTATAGCCAGTTCCTAATACCTCTCATCATCTAGCATTATAAGAATATCTAGTATAGATTCTAGAACAGTAGACATATACAGGTTGCCGCCATCGCCCTCGTCAATCTACTATATTGGCCTTACCACCTTCCTTTCTATTATAGTTATAGTTGTCATTATCATACCTACCTTATCTAAAGCTAGAATATATACCTCTATTATTATTATCATCCGCAGGCAATTATTGTTCCCACCCAGCCACTAACTAGTATATAAAGACTACACCATCATCACTAACCTCATTACTCTCTTCATTATTACTATTATTATTACCAGTTCATTACACTTTTATAAAGTAGCTCCCTTATATAATCACCCTATTGTCCTTCTCCAGCAGGCAGCTAGGCTATGCAAACTAGACTTAATAAAAGCTATAGTAATCTATAGCTAGTATAGGAGACTATATAGTTAAGATAATATATTTAATAGTAGCTACTACAGCCCCATTTCTAGATCTATAATAGGATTTAGAAATATTTTGATATTACTAGGGTACCCTTCTATAGCTAGAGATAGGGCCTATAGGGTAGGGTTAGTTAATATTATCTAATAGGTAGTTAAAGATATAGCTTCGAAGCTTAGTAATACTAATATACCTAATTTCGAAATCTCTCTAGGATATATTAAAGGCGTTATCTATAATAAAGTTACTATAGATCGGCGCCTGCTAAATTAAGCTGTCTTATACTAGCCTGAAGGTAAGCTAGAAGAGCTATAGGCTACTAGGTTCGTAAAGTTATTTCTAGTTAGTACTAACTATATTATATTAGTATATCTTGCGCCTACTATAGTAGTACTTCTAATATTGAAGATAGTAGTACTTGGGGGTCTTAATGCTCTGCATTGTGCGTAGTAGTTACTATTGATATTTAAGATATAGCTTATATAGGGTAATGGGGAGGCCTATTGCTAGCCCCTCTATAATAAGCATCATTCGATTTACTTATAAACTCTACGTTTATATATGTACTATTTAAGCTACTTAGTTTTCCCCCAACTCGCAGTATTTCTATAATACTAATATCTAATTTCAAGCGGTAGCAAGTCCGTCAATAGATAAAGGGGAAGGAAAAGGGGGGAGGAGGATAGTATACCTATATAAAAGTCCTATACTATATACTACAACTAGCAAAATCATTCTCACTATAAACTTCTATCTTAAAATTTTACATCAATCGAAGACCTACTACATCTCTTCCTTTACTAAAGCTCTTACTCTTAAAGTCTATTTACACTAACCTATTAGCCCAACTAAGACACAATATTATAAAGAACAGATTCAGGCTCAGACCTAGGTCTAGAAACCAGAACCAGGATTTAGACATACAATTACAGAAACCAGAGTAGGGTTATATCTAGGTCTAGGTCTAGGTTCTATAACATAGCTAAGATATAATATTATAGTAAACTAAGAAGACTAGGCTCAAGCTAAGGCCTAGGTTCAGTTTAAAAACTAAAATTAAAAATCCTATTAAGGTATCTATAAACTAGGAACTAGGATGTAGCCTCTTAGTATAATATAGTATTTTTAATATTAGTTATTTTAATATAGCATTTTTAATAGGCCTCTATTTAGATATAGAGGTAGGATTTCCAATAGTAATATTCAATTAGTTTTAATATAGCATTTAAATATAGCATTTCAGTAGCCCTAGTTAGTTTCAATATAGCATTTTAGTAACCTTAATTAGTTTTAATATATATTTTAATATAGTATTTTAATATAGTATTTCAATATAGTATATTAATAAAGTATTTTAAAGGCCCCAATTTAAATATAGTATTTAAATATAATCTTTTAATAAGGTTTTAATATATATTTCAATATAATATTTATTTTAATATAGTATTTCAATATAGTATTTTAGAAAAGAGTAATTAATATTTATTAGCTCAATTTAGTACTATAAATTTTAGATTTTCTTAGATTATCTCTTTATTCCAGCATGCCCTTTAATCCCATTACTTTACTACCCCTAGCGATTCCCCTAGACTACAATTACTAATTATATAATTAATTCTACTTTGTCCATAAGATGAAGGCAGATATTATAGAGCTGTAGAGGAATACTTTACTATATACTAGTTACTAAGCTAGCTAATTTATTCTTATTTACTCTTTTAAAATTGTTTCTTTACTACTATTAACATTAAATAGTATTAGACTAGATTAAGACTTATACTATTACTTAAGCTATATATAAATAAAATAGGAAAAAGAATAGTAATAGGCCAGCCAAATTCTTTTAGTATTGGCTAATATATATATAGTCTATTAATTTAGCCTTCTTTACTAGAGGGTACTCCTAAACACTCTAATAGATGTCAAGAATAAAACTTATATTACTATATCTACATACTTAGTAAATTAGTCCCTTTTCCCTTTTAGACTATATTATAGTTTTAAGAAAATCAAATAGTTAAACTAGATAAAAATATATAAACTTTATAAGCATGGGCACCTAGCTATATATAATTACACTATCTAGTATTCTAAATACTACTAAAATATAAAAATCTAAACTAGCAATAGTATGTAGAAATATAGTAACTTAAAGTAATAATACCCATACTCTAAAGCCTTCCTTAATACTATTCTAAAAAAAAGCTATTATATCTAGTCTTATAATAGTAGATAAGTAGGTTTTATACCTAGTTATATTTTAAATAAGCAAGCATTTTTAGCTGAGGGATAACTATAATACCCCCTCACTATTTAAAGGGTACTTAATAGGTAGAACCCCAATGTCAGTATTAATATCAATTACATCAATAATCATACTACTCTAGGTAGAGGAGTTAATATATAATACAGGCCTACCAACATTATCACCCTAGTTTACATCATCTTCTAAACTCAGTATACTAAAAAGTTTTACAAATTCATCAATTTCAATATTCATCTCAGAGACTATCATATAGAAACTTAAAAAAGAAAGAAAATTAAATAAATATAATTACTATTATAGTAAGGTGGCAACTTTATATATTAGAGAGCTGGGGTCACATCCTAGTATAGGCCATTTAGTAGGGTCCTAGTTCTAGGTAAGTTCCTAGTTTCTAGTCCTATTTAACTATAAGGTAAGGTGAGGTAAGGTCTAGGTTCCGGGTCGAGATATACCCTAGTTTTAAGTCCTGTTAAACCTAGAATACTCTTTTCATAGCACAAGGGGCTTATTTCATCATTATTAAAAGTATTCTTTTCTTACTAATAATTTCCTAGTTTCCTAGCTAATATTTCAGGCCCCAATAAAGTTATATTTAGGCGGTCTAACAGGAGGACGTCCTATTTCTCATAACGGAATCCACCAATGACCTAGCTACTTTCCTCTCCAACTACTATAGTAGGGCACGGAAAAAAACGCAAAAAATTTTCGCAACAATATCAAATCTCAAATTTCCTTACTTCCTAGATATCATATACGAAATAGATATACTAAATACACTATTTCAAAGGCTTCCAAAGCTAAAAAACAAGCATTCCACCCCTCACCAACAGAACTAAATTATCACAGCCTTTAAGTCAGGTCGAAAAGTTAAAGAAATTACTAAAATAGAAGGAGTTTTACTATCCCTTATATATAACATCATCTAGCATTTTCCATTACAAAATCTAGGGGTGTCTTTACCAGGCCATGGCCATCCCCCAAAGCTTAATGATCGCAAAAAGAGGCATATACTAAATTTAATAGATAAAGAACTCTTTATTTCTATATACAGATTACATAATAAGTACTACCCTTTCATTTTAGAGACTACTTTACAAATATACCCTACATCCTAAGGAATTCAGCACCACCTTATAGCAACGCGGCTATATCTATTAGAAGAATATACAGAACTACATTTATATTAAGCTCAAATATATATAAATAAACTAGAGTCTTTCTAGAAGAAGGTTTTATTTACAAATAAAAGTACTATAGAGCGTGGTAGTAATAGAAGAAGAGAGTAGATATTCCGCCCACGAGGTATAAAAATAACCCTTCTTTCTAGCTATAATATTATAACTAAACCTTACTTATTTTTTCTAAAATTAAAATTAAAAGCTTTAAAATTAAAATATATATAAAGAAAAGTTAAACGAACCCGACATTCCTAGATATTCTAGGGCGCAATCCGACATAGCGCAAGTAGCATGCCCTAGCGATCCTGATTCGAAACGTAGCAGTATAATAGCTCAAATTATTATAGAACTAGATATAATCTTTATATATAATAACGCGCCAATCCATACCTCTTTATTAATCCGTAGTTTCCTTATAGATGAGGGGTATAAAATCCTACTATGGCCGCCATATTCACCTGACTTAAACCCTATTGAAAACCTATAGAAAATGTTAAAAGAACAGATTATTCTACGCGAACTAAGACTCTTATATAAATCAAATATCACAAGGCCTTTATAGAAATCGTAGTCATTTTTTACTACAACTTTCGCTACATCAAGTAATAAAAGAGCTCGAGGTCAGGAGCTAACTACTAAAAACAGATCAATTCAATAATTTTACACCACAAAAACCACCACTACCACAACTATCAACTATCAACCATCATCCAACTTATACCACATACTCTATTTAAAAGACTTATAAATATAACTTAATATATTTAAACACATTCCCTACTTATTCCTATATATTATACATATATAGAAGATATATAAGAGCTCCTATATAATAGGAAGAATATTTACATACTATTCTATCTCTACTCTTCCTATTAATCTAAGGATGATAATTTTCTAAGCTATCTCCATTACAAGTAGCTAGGTATATAAATAGCAAGGGTAGTCAGGTATTATTAAACGAAGGTAGAAGAGCACCTCCTAGAAAACAGGTGACTTCTCTAGCTATACAAGCATAGCAGCTAATATGTTGGAAAATCATAGGAACCAAACATCGTCCCTGTATAACTTAGCAGCATCTCCTATACTTATATCTTCAAGGAAGTAGCTAAAGCAGCTATCATCACATATCACCACAACACTATCAATATACTTATAAATAGTAATTATTCTATAACTAGACATAGTCTCAGTAGAGGAAGCTTTAGTAGATTAGGGTAAGAGGGGGTAAGGAGAGTAGCTTTACTTTATATCTTAGTTATAGGGGCAGTAAGTAGTGTCAATATAACTACATATCTAAAAGTTCTAGAGCCTAGTTCCTAGTTGGCATCACTTTTCTAGTAGCCTAGTTTCTAGAACCTATAATAGCTCTTATCTAAGGCTATAGTATCTACTAGTTTAGCACCCTAAGATCTAGGTATCTAGTATTTAAGGGGATATATATACTTTAACCTCTTATCACTATCTTACTTAACTTAATAATAGCTAGCAACTCACCTTACCTTAAGATAGTAAACGATATTCCCCCCCTCTCTATAAAGAATAAAAAAGTTCCTAATAGCTTTCTATTTAAATTTAATTAGGGTAAAAAATAGATATATAGAGTAGAGAAAAAAAGAAGAAAGTAAACTAAAGAATTAGACATTTAAAAGGCCTAGATAGAATAAAATACAGCAGGTAATAGGAATGGTAGTAGTAGTAGTATTAATAAGAACCCTGATGTTAGTAAGAACTCTAATATTAATAAGAACCTAGATGTTAGTGAGAACCCTAATATTAGTAAGAACCCTAATGTTAGCAAGAATTCTAATATTAGTAAGAACCCTGATGTTGACAAAAACCCTAATATTAACAAGAACCCTAATATTAATAAGAACTTAGATATTAGCAAGAACCCTGATATTAACAAGAACCTAGATGTTAATGAAAACTCTAATATTGATAAGAACCCGGATGTTGACAAGAACCCGGATATTAACAAGAACCCGGATATTGATAAGAATAGTCTAACTTCTAATAAGTAAATAGCTACTAAAAAGTCTAGTTTAAACCCTAAGCAAGCAGCTACCCAAAGGCTTATAAAGGATATTAAAGCCTATAAAAAAGCCAATACTACTATAAAAGCTACCCTTAATAAAGCAAGATAGGAAAATACTACTTTTAAAGTAACTTTAGATAAATATATCCTCGACAAAGCCGCCCTCAATAAAAATACCGGCCATAGTATTAACAACTAAATTAATAATATAGATAATCACCTTGAGGAAATAGAGCTTTTACTACTCCTAGTAGAAGCTTAGAATACTATTAAATTTCTAAACCCTATATAGCATAACAACACTCTAGAGATAGTACTAAAGACACTTACAGGCTAGATAGACTTCCTACTTCTAAACTACTTATTTATCTCTATAAAGTTTAACCCTAACATACCTTATTTAAGATAATAATATCTTCTAAACTAATCTACCTATATATAGGCAGTTTCTACCTTCCTTAAATACAAAGTAGGAAAGAAATAGTAAGTAGTAATAGAAAAAAAAGTAAATATTAAAGGTATTAAATTAGATACTATTAAAATCCTTTTAGTAGCTAGTTATAATTAGTCTTATTAGGAAGTCTTTCTACTTATATACACACTTGTAGACAGTGGGGCTAGGAGCCTTACTACTTGGTTTTAAACTATAGTAGAGTCGAAGCTAGAAATTTACTAATTTACTACTAATTACAATAACTTCTAGACTAAGTATATATAAAAGTAAATTATTCTAATAGGGTTTAAGAAGATTAAGAAAAGGAATAAGATAATAAGAAGATAGATATAATAATGTCCTAGAGGTGGGATTAGCTTATTTAACTAGTTTACTTAGCTTATTAATAATAAAGTAAAAAAGCTAGTTTCTAACTATCTATTAGTTAAAATCTAAATTAACTACTATTTCCTATTTAATACAAATTTACTATTAATATTCTACTATTCTTAATAATCGACTACTAGAATATATAGACTATATTAGAATAAGAAAGTATAGGTAGCTCTAAATAACTATAAAGTATAGTAGACATCTACTTTTCACAATATAATTAAAGCTTAAGTAGACATAGCATAGGTATCTAATAGCTTATTATTCCCTAAGGTCTCTTACTACTCTCAACTTTATAGTAAGTAAAAGTAATACTTTATTATTACACTTTATATAAACTAATAAAGTTAAGCTATAAAGAGAGGACAACTTAAATACTTTAATAAGGTTAACTTATAATATCTACATTTATTCCTTATTATCTAATACTAGCACTATTACTCTAAACTAGATATAAAAAGATACTAAGTTAAAGTAGTAAGTATACTTTCTTATATAAAGATAAATTAAAAATCAAATTAATATATTATAAAACTACTAAATTAAACTAATAAATTGAGTCCAGCTCGAGATATCTAAGACTAGAGATAGGTCTAAGCTAGTACTACCTTCGCTTTTACTAATAGCTGTCCTAGTCCTAGTCCTAGTCACTATTGAACTCCTTATACCTCTATTTCTTAGCTATAAGTATATTTATTTATATAACTTTATTATAAAAGCCTATACTTAGTAAACATCGATTACTAACTATACCTTTTTTTCCTATTTACAAGTTCTAATTTCTAATTTTACTATTATAGTTTTAGTACTATATTTAATAGACATATATAATATAATATAAATATAACTTTAGAGCTTAAGTATCTAAGGTAGAGCTTGGTTAAGGAGCAATAACATTATAAGGAAGTTAAAGAGTGTAAGAAGGAAGAGAAACGATAATACTGCAAAGCCGAGGAGTGCGAGAAGGAAGAGAAACAATAATACCGCGAAGCTAAGGAGTGCGAGAAAGAAGAGAAACAATAACACTGCAAAGCCGAGGAGCACGAGAAGGAAGAGAAACGACAATACTATAAAGCTAAGTAGTAGATAATACTCCCTAAGTATCTTAAAGCCTGTCATAATTACCTTTTCTAAAGCTCTACTATCTAGCCTAATAAAAGCCTTATATTAAAAAGGTCTATAATAAACCTAGAAGCTAAGAGATGCCCTATAAGACTTATTATATAATCTAGTTTCTTAGAATAGTAGAAGACTATATTTAGAAGATTATATTTTATATTCCCTAATAATACCTAAGTCTTTAAAAATATAATTTTCTTTTAGGGTCTTAGTAAATAAGTATCTAACTATAAAGTTAGTAATAAAAAAGATCTCAAGTATACCTAATACCTTATCTTAGAGGAGCTAGTATTAGCTATTATTAAATAGCTTAGAATTCAAGACATAGATAATAAGTTTAACTTTAAAGATAGCATTATCTTTAAAAACTACCTAAATACAATTAGCGATGTCGCTAAGAAGCTAGTAGGTCAACATACACTACTAAATCTTAACTAGCTTTAAGTAGATTAGATATATATCTACAAGTTTACCTAATATAGAGTAGCCCATCAGAGGCTAGTATTTATTATCAAATATAAAACACCCTATAAGTTAACTCTACTATATCTCCGTTTTAAACTTTAGGATATAGACATTTATAACAACATTATAAATAAGCTTATAAAACCTACTCTAGATAACAAGGCAGCCCTTTTCTAGTACTATATAGACAGGTTAACAGCTGCTACAATCATATAGATATATCATTACATAATAGAAGGTGGGCTAGAGTATAGTTATCTTACTATAGATAAGGTAATTATTTTCCTTAAGATTAATTAAGATAATCCTACTATCTTCTACTACTATTTAGCTAAACCTCTAGCTAAAGTCAAAGTACATTCTAGTAACTTCCTCTACTATACCACTATCAGCCAGGTCCTCGCCTTTACACTCCTAGCTATAAGCTTATAAGTATATAGATAAAATAAGTATCAGACAGCTATAATAGAACTTAGGACTTAAGCAACAGACCCCAAAACTATCCTCTAAGCTATACTATTAAGTAATTATAAGAAATCGCCACTAGTGTCTACATTCAAATCTAAAACATATAGTAATATTAATTAGTTACCTTACTTCCTCTATAAGAAGACTTAGGCTATATAAGAAAAGTACTAACTTAGAGATAGCTCCTATAGCTACAGTCTAGCCCTAAGAAGTTTAGGCAACAAATCAACAGATCAGCTACTAGACACCTTAATACTACTAAGGTTAAGGAACTATTACAAGATACTACAGCTACAGAGAGAGAATTATTATAGCTCTATAAACTAAACTTAGAATTATAAATATTATATATAGAAGTACCTCCTTAGATTATTAAATAGTAGCTTACTAGACTACAGTTACCTAAACATCTCTTTTTATAGCACAATCAGCAATAGTCAACACTACCCAGTAAACCACACTACCTAGCTACAACTCCTCTACAAATAGTTAGCATAGATACTAGATGACAGCATCATACCCTTAAGGGAGCAGAAAGCACAAAATATACTATTCCAAGTTACATTAATAAACTATAGCTATACCTTTATAAGTAAGGAAACAGTCCCTGAGTTCATAACAGATCTCTAGCACAAGGCAGCAATATATCAGCAACTCCAACCACTCTAAAACATCTCTATTCCCATATTCCTAAGAGTAGCTAATCTTAAGTAGCTATACTATTATAACTATCAGGTACACATCATCTACCTAATGTTCCTATCATAGGGCAGCTCACTACTTAAGTACGGGTACATATACAGTCTAAAGCCACAGCTAGCATAGGAGCTTAACCAGTTAGTACACTACCTACACTAGGTAAAGGTAATATATAATAATATACAGGAGGAGAATACGCTATAGTGCAGGGAAACACAGCATATAATAGTAATCAACTTCAAGCATACTAACATCATCGCAGCTTACAGGTATCTAATAGACATAATTATCCCCAACAAATACCCGCTAGGAGATATAAGTCCTACTCAACTATTGAAAAAGATATTTTAACAGCAAAAGCAATCTTCCACATAGTATTATTACAAGGCAGCCCAGTCTAGAAAGGGAAAGAGAAGAAGTAAAAACACACTTATATTATAGTCCCTCTTCTAAATTTATTAATCTAACTTAATTTACATATCTAGAAGATAAATAAAGATATATAGACAATAGTTAGTTAGTAAAAATAAATATTAATTAAATAGTTAGATATAGTAACTTTATAAAATAATAAATAGATAAGTAGAGAATATCTCTATTTACAAATATACTTAATAAAGAGGAGCAAGAGAAATAAATAGAAATAGGGTCTCTTTTCTTTATATACAAGTTAGCTTACTAATATTTAGCTAGCAAGTTATAATAATAGTAACATTTAATAGTAGCTACTAATCTATATTATAAGTCATATTCTCTATCCCTATTAAATATAATACTATTCCTTCCATCATTACCTTACTCCCTAAATATAGATATTAAAAAATATTACTTACTTAATAACTTACTTATATATAGAATACTCTTTTTTATTATACTAACTATAATAGCTAAAGCAGTAAAAATAACCTAGCAATAATTAAAACAAAAAGCTTTTTTTTTAAACTATATTTTTACTATAATAAATTACAATACTATTAAATAGACTATCACTAAAATATATTAAGTATTTAATTCTACTATAGACTACAATTATCTCCTATTACTTTTCCTCTTTATACTTAAAGTAAATACATCCTATAGTACATCTATTATAGACAACCTATTTATTATTAGTATTTAACAAGCCTTATACACTTAAATAGCAGACACTTACACAGCTACAGTTCCTAAAAGCAGACTATAGCTTACTATCTCTAATAATTATAAGATAGGACCTACAATTAATTACACTATCTAAAAATTTAATATAATCTTATAAGCCTAGGCCTATTAGGTCTATTACTATTATTAAGTATAGTAAGTTATTTAACCCCTATCTTTTTCATTAAGGGTCTCGTAGACAGTCTATACTAGCCTATAGCTAAGCTTACTATAGCCTCACAGCTTTACTATATCCCTTAATCCTCTTATCAACCACCTACTCTCCCTATATAGAAAATCAAACAAATATCTCCCCTCCTAGGCACTCTAAACATATCAGATATAACAGCTTAGTACCAGCCTCCACATAGCACTTAGAGCAAAATATATAGCCTTAACCAAAATTAAAATAAGACATATCTTCTACTAGATAAGATTTCTCACTATAGGAGTTTACAACCATGTCAGATACATAGTCCATCCTATAAAATAAGTATGTCAATCTACTATAAAACTTCTTCACCAGTTACATCCTAAACCACCAGTACTCTACATATAATTACTACTAAGTATACTACTTATAAATAACCTACTATAGTTAATATCTAAGACTAAAAAATAGAAGAGGAAACTAATACAACTACAGTATTCAAAGGCAGCCCAAGGTTTATAATCATCCTCTACTCAGATAATTATAAAATAATAGCAGCAGTTCTCAACTACCTCCCTAAGGTCAATATAATACCCAGAACTAATATAAGTTATTATAAGCTTATAGCCTTAAAACAATAAAAGAAAGTAGAAGTTAGCTCACTCTTAGTAAGGAGGGGAGTATAACTTATATACATTTCTAAAAGAGGGCCTCCTCTAAAGCTAGTATCCTTATATAGCTCCCCTACCCTCCCTCCCCTATAATTATATCCTATTTAGAAGTTAATAGAGTAATATTACTCTTAAGTTCTCTAATGTTTTTGATTCTACTAATTTCCCTTTATACAATTTCAAAGCTCCAAATGTTATTAGTAGGATATCATAAAGTCATATTAATAATCTTACCTTTACTAGTTTAACTACACTTACTAAGACTACCTTATCCTACCTCCCATCCTTAACCATATCCTTAAAAAGTAATTCAACTATTAGCACATAGTCTAACATCTATCTCATATCTTCATTTATCATATCCAGGTTACACATCTACTATTTAATAAGAACTTACAACTATCACTCAATACTAGACAATTAAAGGATATACCCACTAACTATAAAGGTCTAACTGCAGTTTAGACTAACCTGGAAACCAAAGTAGATTAGGCCTAATAGAATAAATACACATAAGCTAAGTTTCAAGATAGTATATCTCTAGCAACTACCTATAAAGTTTTTAAGATTAGCTAACCACTTATAGCACTCCTCTAGAATTAGTAGTAACATCTAGGTAAAGCCAAACTTCCCTTCTTATACAGCTATCCATATAGCTAACTCACTACCATCTATATAAGTTTTATATTAAAGCTACCCTCTATAATCATTACCTAGCTTTAAATATCCCTCTATTTATTCCACTTTGCCTGAGAAATTATTAGCCTTTCTACTCTACCTCCTATAAAGAAACTATCCTATACCTATAAGAGTACCTAGTAGTTTTTACCTATAAAGCTTAATAGTATTAAAGGGAGAGAATTTTAAAAGTCAAGACACTTACAACTTATTAACTATATAAAAGAGGCACAAGGTCTAGAATAATCTAGTAAGTTATAAGGAGAATATACTACAAGCTAAACATAATAAAATCGTATCTCTTATTACTACTAACTGCTACCACTTAGGTATTAGAGAGTTACATCTCAAGCCCAAAGCTACAGCTAATCGCTAAGTAATTAAAAATATCTTTAGTATATAGGTAACTACATCCAATGTAATTATCACCAACTAATACCTAGCAGGTACAAAAGCCCATTCAAGTCAGGCTTGCCACACATTAATTAGATTCCACAACACCTCCTATCCACCCATCACTTTTAGTTTTAGCACTACTTCTTATTCGGGCCTAACTATTAGTAGTTTTATAGTTCCTTCAGAAGTTCCCGACGGAGAGGCCTTCGTTATAGACACTATTCGATTTACATTTCATTAGACTATGTCGCATACACAACACTACGCCAACCATATAAAAGTACGCGAATCTTAATCTACTCTATTATTTATAATATTAAACTTAGCTATAGCAATAATATACCTTCTTAGAATATATATTACTATAGGTAATATAACCTAGTCACTCCATTTTATACCTACTTACAATAAGAACAATCTATTTAGGAAAGCTTAAGTTAAATAATATAAGAGTAATAACTTATTAGAAGAGCTTACTATAGTAGAAAATAGAAGACTTATATAAGATAGTTTAGTTAATAAAAATCCTAATTTAAGTAAGTAAAAGTATTAGGAAACTTTCAACTAAATCGAGGCCAATAAAATTAGTATTTCAACTACTTCTACTAATTAGAGGAGCTCCAGGTCCTCAAACATAATATCTATATAGTACCTAGTAAGATAGTATAGGATATAGCTTACCACCCCTAGACAATAGTTAAATATACTTAGTAGAAATCAAGATTAATTTAATAATACTAGGAAGAGGGGTATCAGCCTAGTAGTAGGGTTATTATTAGGGCTAGGTCTAGGGGAACTTAATATACTAATTAAATAGAAGTACTAGTAATCAGCAGGGGCTACACCCCTCCTAATCTCTTAAGGTACTCCTATATAAAATTATACCTCTACTATAAGTAAGTATTACCTAGAGAGTTCTAACCTTATAGCTATATTAGATCTAGATATAATTATATTCTAATCTTCACTTTATAGTAGATTAGTAGCTTTTTATAAGGACTTTTAGTTTCCTAAAGTTCCCCTCCTCTTAGTTTATACTTATAGTCACTACTAATATTTAAAAGAAAACATATATATAAAATAGAAAACTATTTCCTTTACTAGATAGACAAGACCTAATTTCTAAAATATAATATATAGTAGAATATAGAAAAAAACGTAAAAAACTTTTCTAGCTAAATTTCTACTTCAATAATTAATATAAGCTATAGTATTCTAAAGTTATTTACTCTTCTAATTTATATATAAACAATATATAAAAATAAAACTAGTAATACTTTAAAATATAGAAAATTAGATAAAAATAGAAAGGAATTTCTAATATTTTATATACTAACCTTTTACTTTATATATTACCCGAACCCTCCTTAGTATCAATTCTATTAGCTAATTAACTTCCTCTTATTTAAAGTCTTCCTAAATAGCTTCTACAGTTCTTCTTAATAAAGCTAATATTACCTCGTTCTTTACTATATTTCCTATTAAAACCTCTTAATAATTATAGATTAAAAACTCGATTATAAATTAAACCCGATCCCCAATCCTCCCCGCCCTCGCAAAAGTAAATTCCTATAAGAAAAAAAATTATTATAGTTAATAATCAATAAACTTCAACAAGTCTTTACTTACAAAGCAAGTACGCAGTAAGACTACAATTAAAACTAGTGCAGAGCCATCATCGCAAAGAGCTTAGACAGGTTATCCCCTTTCTTTTAAGACTTTAGCTTTAAGCACTACCTCTTACTTATTTTTTAAACTCTTAATCCCAAAAGTTTTTAGTATACTATTAAAAGACAGTTATAGCATTACCAAATATATTACCTTAGACCTAGCCTTCTCTACTAGACCTACTAGACCTTAAGCTAGTACTTAGCTTTAGAATATAGTATAAGTAGTTAGTAAAATATCATTATGGGGCTAGGCTCCTAGGAACCTTAACTATAATAATAAATTATATAAAGGGCCTAATACTAATATACCATAAGAATTTATTTAACAACATATAGTTACTAGGAACTTTAACACCATATTCCTAAAACCTAGAAGATTAATTTCTCAAAAATTAGGAACCTAAAGTATATATTACTAGGAGAAATATACTTATAAAAACTTCTACACAGACATCCTAGAAGCTAGGGGATCAATTTCCTAGGATATTTATTACCCAAGAACTCAAAGTATACATTACTAGGAGAATGCAGTTTATAGGAACTTTGTAAACACATTTCTAGGAACTAGAGGATTAATTTCCTAGGAAATAATTATCTATTCTATTACTAGCCTATATTCCTAAAAACTAGAAATTATATTACCTAGAAATCTAGAAAGGGCCCCTACCTTTCCTAGGAACTAGAAGACCCTTCACTATATTTCCCAGGAACCTAGAGCTGGCTCCTCACCTTTCCCAGAAACTAGAGGATTAGAAATATCTACTTCAACACACCAGAACCATATTCCTAAAAACTAGAAGTTTCTACTCCACCTTTCCTAAAAACTAGAAGATGGTTTACTAGGAAGCCATAATATATAAAAAAAACAAAAAGAAAAAAAGAAAAAAAAAAAACTAGGTAGCGGGTTTTCCCATAGTAGATATATAAAACGATCGGATTATTACTAAGAAGCCAATCCGTAATTCATTTAATACATCGAGATCAATCCATGCAATTCCACTCCACTCTACTTTATCTAGCCTTACCTCTACTCCACTCACGATGCCCCCACCATTCATTACCCTCATCGCCCTTGTCATGCTCATTGCCACCACTACTAGCCGCTTCCCGAATAACTTCTCACCTTACCCTACTACTGCACAGTCATGCCTTAAAGCTACTAATCAGAATAGTAAATACAACAGCAATTCTATACCTACCATAAATAAGTACCTCTACAGCAATAGCAACTTCATTAGTTCAGCTACCAAGTACATAAGCCACCAGTCACCCAACAATCTCACAACCACTTACAGCATACTAAAAATCAACTATAATAAGTCTAATACTCCAATAGAGATTACTAAGGCCAAGTTTCTACTATTAAATAAGAATGTAACCAGTACCACTTAACAAATAAAAATACTAAGAGAGACACATAATAATAAAGAGAATAACAAAAGGGAATACTACAAAGAAAATAGAAAAGGTAAATAGGATAAAAAAAGTAGCTAAAGCTAAGAGCAAGAGAATAGTAGGCTAGCAACAGGCACTAAGATCAGAATCACGCAGTCAGCATCATTATAAGCATTACAAGGCAAGGGTCAGAAACTAATACCATTAAAGCTAAAGCAACATCTCTCAAAACAACCCTTTAAAGACATCGTAAATTTAATCAATATATATACTTAGATATCTTTTTATACTAGCACTTAGCATTTAATTATATATATTCTTTCTTATAAGTTAAAGCTTAAAATAAGATACCTAAGCTATAGCTTAAAGCTTATACTCACTAATCTATCTCTTAATTATATATAGGCCATAGGACATTCTCACTATTAAGTAGAGATAAAACTAGTCTCTTAATTACAGCCTTATCTACTAACACCTACTACTTATCAATAAAATTAATACTATAATATTCTTTTTTCTTAAAATCCTATATTAATTCTACAGGTAGTCTATCTCTACTAGAGCAAACTATAACACCCCTAATTTCACCTAGTAGTAAGATATCCTCTACAAACTTAGATAGTAGTCCTTATTATATCTTCTCCTAAGCATTACTATATCGATTCTAGATAAATTTAATACCCTTAACATCAACTACCTATACTATCCAAATATAAGCTAATAAAGTCTCTCTCTAATTAAGCAACTAATTAGAGGTCCTCTTTCTTTTTAAAGCCTAAGCAGAGTAGAGAATATCTTTACCTTTTCTTTTCCTAGTCCTAAGGGTATAGGAAGTTTATTTAGATTAGCAATAGCGACTTAGTAATAGTTAGTTAGTTATAAGTAAAGAAAGTACTATTAAATATTTAGTACTTAGTAAAAAGTTAACTATCTATAAAGTAAACTTAGCCCTTATAGGCTCAGCTTTAGATTAGAAACTATTTAGTAATAGTTTCCCCAAGAAGTTAGTTTTTAGTAAATTAATAAGCTTTAAGTCTTTACCAGAGAGAAAATTATTATCTTTCTAAAATAAAGAAGTTTTAGCTTAGATTAGGGGAGTATTATCTACTAGTAGCTCTTGAAAGAAAGTAGTTTTTAGTAGAGTAACCAGTTCTAGGGGTTTATTACTAGTTAGCTAGCTATTTAAAGTACTATAAGAAACACACCTATTCTCAGCCTAGAAGCTGCTAGATATTAGCTCTTAGATAAGTTTATTATCTAGTAAAGAACCTCTATATAAGGCACTACCACGAAAAGCATATAGAGCTAAAGCAGACTTAGCACTACTCTCCAATAGCTCTTTTCCCCAGCTATTAAATATATTATACGAAAATAACATATCCACAGAATTCATAAAGCTAAAGAGATCAGCCCAAGATAAGGAGTCTTCCCACAACTCATCAACAAGGTCACCCCAAGATAAAAAGTCTTCCTACAACTTATCAACAGGATCAGCCAAAGGCAAAGTATAAAGATATTTCGTAATTATTTCCATTATAATAAATAGTAAGTTAAATAAAACAGAAAAGAATTTAAAAACTCTAAAGTAAATATATCTAAAAAGCAAAAAGAAAGTAAAGGTTTTAATAATAAAGGTAAAGTTTCGGGAAAGAAAAACTACTAGATAAAGTAGAGGAGGAGAGTTTAAATACTTTAAGATATAGCTATAAGAGAGGGAGAGAGAGGTAAGCAAAGTCAAAGTACCCAAATACCCACCTCTCTTTTCTTCCAGTTTATACCACTATACCCCAAGCTACATCTTAGCAACTACAGGCCTAGGCCAAGTAGAGGGGAATAAGGTAAATTTAAATCTCATAATAGCTTCTTAGAGGGGTAAAGAACATCTTACTAGCCACTAGGAGATAGGAAAATAAATAGGAGGGTAAGAGGTAAGGTAGAATAAGGTCTTATCACTACCTTAGCAAAGGTCTTATCAACTACTAGGAGATATAGTTTTAAAGAGAGTAAAGGCTAGATAAAGTAGATAAGGTCTCATCATTATCTATATCTACTAACACCCCTTCATCCCCTAAGAGAGCCCAGTACTAGCTACTTACCGGCGACCTTTTCCTATATAATGCTTTTTCTAACTAATCTATTTAGTTAGTCATTTTTATCACCTTAGTAAGATAGTCACTTGCTGGCGACCTTTTCCTATATTATACCTTTCCTAACTAATCTACCTAGTTAGTTATTCTTATCACCTTGGCAAGATAGCTACTTGCTAGCGACCTTTTCCTATATGATACCTAGCCGCTATAAGATAGAATAGGATGACTTATGTCAGCCCCTAGTAGGACTGAGATGGGGTCTTAGTGTAGTATACATCTTAGTCTTACTAAAAACTAATATAAGTCTTATTCTCTCCTATATATAGATATAGGTTACTATACTGGGCTTAGTTTATAGTCTATTATAGTAGATTAAAGCTTTTAAACCTCTGTCCCTCCTCTCTCCTAATTCTATTAACTACTTCCTCCTCCTCTTTATCTTTATTTTACTACTTTAACCTATTTCTATACTTTAGTAAGGAGTAGCTAGCTTTTATCCCTCTAGCCCTACATTTACAACTTCCAAATCACTTTACTTCCCACTAACTCTTCTTCCTATCTACAAAAATAAGCAGAGACCTATTAGAACTATTTATAGATTACATCTCTATAGTTACTTTTAAGAATTTTTAAGTAGAAAAAGTAAGTTAGGCTATCCTAATATATAAATCAAAAACTAATAGGAGTTTTAAGTATATAGATATAGTACAGATCTTATACTATAAGGCCTAAGATTCCACTTAATTCCTTAGAAAAGAAATTCTGAAATATCTTATATTTTATACTAATAATAAGGAGATTCTAAAGTACTTTAAGTTAAATAGTAGAGAGGGCAAGGAGATTCCAAAGTGCCTTAAGCCTAGTAAAGAGGGTAAGGAAGGGCAGTACCTTACTATATAGCCTTAAAAAAGGAAGTTATCTAACCCCTCCTACTAAGCTCTAAAATCTACTAGGCTTACAAGCAAAGGATATAAGCTAGTTATATTAGAGCACTAGAAAGATCACCTCTAACCTAACCTACCTATAACCAAACTAGAAGACTTGATTTCTAATAATATTACTACTATCATCAAAATAAGCTCTTGTAAATACATAGAGACATATAACTCATATTCTACCATCCTACACATCCTACACGCTAGTAACTAGCCCCGGCCACTAAAAAAAAAAAAAAAAAAAAAAAAAAAAAAAAAAAAAAACAGTAAGAGAAAAAAGAAAGAAAGGTTCCA
>JUDQ01000381.1:0-31346 GCA_000812075.1 Scedosporium aurantiacum
AAAAAAAAAAAAAAAAAAAAAAAAAAAAAAAAAAAAAAAAAAAAAAAAAAAAAAAGAGCTCCTCAACAAGGCCCAAAGACGTCAGAGAAATCACAGGAGTGCCTGGTGGAACATGTGGATGGTGGAAGACCCCGCCGCCAAACTGTTTCTGGCCTAGCAGAGCCTGGTCTGCGAAATGCATGTCTGAATGCCAAAACGCGTCCCATAGTCGGGACTATCGTCGGGCATCCAATCGTGACACGAAATCTGTCGAGTCTAAGCGCCGATTAACCACTAGTGGGGACTGCATGCCAGCCGTAGGAATATTGCCCAGCATTCATAGGCGGCTTTTTCTCCCTTCCCTTTGCATCGCCACCACTATGCAGCACTAGGCTGAACTAGCATACGAGGACGACGAGACATGAGATCACGGCGCTAAATATCCGCTCACGATAGGGCTCATGTACGAAAAGCTGCATCTTAAACTAGAGAACGTGATCTGCTTGGCATGTCCGTCCGGCCATCCATAGTCGAATCAGTCCTGTGTTTGGAGGAGCACGGCTGCGTGATGCTGGTTAGGCTCGCTCTGGGATGAACGGTCCCCTGCCATCTGGGGCTGAGCAAATTCGGCACGCATGCCCTCAACATTAACCTCAATGGGACTTCACACGTACAATGCTCGATGCGGGACAAATTCCGTGACCCCGAGGCTGAGACTTGCAGAAATGATGCTGCGCCTTCTTCACCACAGGGCTCATGAAGATGAGAGAGAATCTCCCCCCACACGTGAAGATCCTTGAGCAATACCTGCACCATCCAATTCTCGATCTTGTTGGCGCTTAGAATCTTTAGTTCTCTTGATTTCGCCAAGTAGAATTCCGACATCGAAGGCCAGGCTCTCGGTGATTGTGTGCCGTGACCAACTGGTTGCAGGATTGTGACCTGCAGATCAGCTCAATTTTTGTATCCGATTCGGAATTATGGCAGACTCAGGCCTTGGCGATCCTCTCCCTGCCACGGATTGGGCTCTGCAAAAACAACTCGTGTTTTCTGTGGATAAGAAGCCATGTATTCCTGCCAGTTGTTCCTGATCTTCGTCCCGGTCTTTCTAAGGGGTTAGAGACTTCCGCTGTCACATCAACATGGCACCGCGCACCACTTCCATCATTAGCCTTTGGCTATTGTCTATCCTGTCCTTCATCCCCACTTCCCTGGGTGTTTCCATGACAGCATGGTGGCCGAATGTTGGCATCCAGCTTATAGTTCAAGATCCCCAGTCCCTTGACCTACACTACAGCTACTGCAATCAAGGATATGACGTTGTATTTCCAGTCGATGAACCGCTGAAGCTCCCTATTACTACGAAACCTCGTAATGGTACTGCAATAACCGGAGCTGGCTGGTGGGATGAAACCACCACATGGGTACGTTTCCTTGTTCATTTCTTGGCATCTCTCTTCTTCTTTCTCGATTCCCTTATCCATCCCCCTTGACACGATCCCAATCTCTCACACACCCGAGGCTGATTCGATATTAATCTTAGGCACTCGTCTGGTACTTCGATGAATTCAACAACCTCGTGCATGGCAGATACCGCTGCAACCCCGACAACGGCGAGTTCGAAAAGGAATTAGACGACGTGCTATCAGACGAACTACCCAGCAGTGTCAAGCTCAACAAAAACTCTGGAGTCGGTGCTGCCCTGCTAGGTGCGACGGATGGAATCCGTGTCTACCTCCACAGCGAAGAAGGCGAGATTCACTCTCTGATGTTCACGAATGATCGAGGCTGGAAATACGAAAGGATAATCAACCCTGACCAGGACAGGTCGAGTTATACCCTGGGGGTTCTTAGTCGTCTCGGAAGCTCCAATGAAATAACTCTGATCACGCCCAAGGACTCAACAAACATGGAGGAAACGAAGCTGGACCCCGATGGGATATGGTACATAGGTATGTTGGCACACGTCGCATCAGTCATTGCTTATAGCAGGGCATTAACAAGTTGAACGAATGCAGATACGTTTCCCGCACCTCTCGCGGCATTCAATGTCACCAACGCTTCCAACCGAACCCGCTATGCCATTTCTGAAAGGGACCCTGGCTCTTCCACAGAACTCGAGGCATGGGATGGTAATCCGGGTAGCATTGGCATTGCCATGGGGGAGAGGTCTCGATCTCTGTTCTACATTGGAAATGACAGGGCCCTCCATCAAATGGATAGCTTTCCAACTCCCCAGAAGGATGCGGATTCCAAATCCGATCCACTTGACGCTGGTGTCTGGAAACAAGTTCCTGGCCAAGACGACACAAGGTGGCCTCTCGCTGATGACGAAAACGCCAACTTTGCTTTCGCAACATGGCTGAACGAAAAGGGAAGCCATGTGCGGATCTTCTACATGGTGGAGGGTGAACTCACTCAAGCGACGTATGAGAACAACACGTGGCATGAGGCGGAAAAGGTCGCGACTGAGCTGAGGGCCAAGAACAAGCCACTTTCAAATGGGGCTAAGGCTGGTATTGCAGTCGGGGCTTTCTTCGGCGCCTTTGCCTTGGTTGGTCTCTTAGGGGTCTACTTCTGTCTCAAGCGCCGTCGCCGGGACCAGCAGGAAGATGTTACTGCTGCTGCTCCCGCCACTGCTCCTATCTCACCATATTACATGGGTTCTCCTCATCCCGGCGATGGAAGCCAATGGCACATGCCGTACGGCTCCCCACACCAAGCTCATATGTCGTACATGTCAAGCCACTTCTATGATTATGCTACCATGTCGCAGTCCAAGTTTGAGCCCGTGGCGGTAAATCAGGAGCCGAGGGAACTTCCAGAAAATGGCTTGCCCAACTTGGGACTTAGGACATTCAACCATTCCACTTCTGGGGCACATGAGATGATGGGCGAGGGCCACCTCCCTCAGTCTCCACCACTAACACCATCCTCACCACCTGCTCCGGCGGGTGATGTTCCTGACAGACACACAACTTCTTTGAATGGTACACTCGGACGTACCACATTTAGGGCATTTGGGAGGCTACATAGTATTTAGGGGGGCGGGGATGACGCGGATAGTGGAGTTTGGCGCTGTGAAGAGGAAGCAGTGATTGTTAACACGCCGAAGCGGTCTAGGGATCACACAAACCCTAGAACTCCATGGCTGTGAATAGGAATGTGCACTTCCTCTTCCTCATCTCTCTGGTACTTCCTTTAGTTGCTAGCCGTGCATTTCTAGTCCGCGCCGATGCCCTCCTACCAATCACCTCGAACGTTTGGGGATTCCCTGGATTTAGTTATTTAAGCCTTGTAACTCGAATCATCTGAGATATCATCTGGGTCTTTGTTCGTCGTTAGTCTAGCAAATCACCTGAATGAGTCCATCACACCAAACAACCAGCATCGTTTAAGTAAGGAACATTTACAGGCGACATCGTATGAAGTTCTCGCTAGAATCTCATTATAACTAAATTCTATTGGTGATATATTAAGACGACTGGTTTCAAGTTGCCGTTCCAATCTCCGCAATATTCCATCCCTCTCTGTCTTTCTGAACCGGGTCTCGAATCGAAAGGAGACAGATCAAGGTTGACACTTCTCCCCCAGACCTAGGTTATCTTCCATTCGGAAACAGACCAAGATTTTTGACCCGCCTGGGCCATAAGCCTTGGCTTAGACTGACCGCCCTAGGGCGCTCCAGAATCAAAGGCATACTGACTGTTCTTGGTGCCGATTCATACCCATATATATTATGAGATGTACATAGAACAGGAGCCCTGGCTTGGAATCGGGGAGAGATAGGCTGCTGAGCTTGGCCGAGATGACTGTTCTTGGCAAGATCAAGAGATACTTTTTTTCTTTTCTTTTCTTATTACTCCAATTATCCCTCGCTGTCTCTGCGCTCTGCTTCGTCCATGTCCCCGGCTTTCAAATCCATTGCGAACGGACTCCGTGCCCTGACCGTCTCACCAAATATGCACAGAAGCCAGGGAACTGCAGTCAAGAGGAACCCAATGGCACCAAGAAGACTACCGGCCACACCATAGGATAGATTATGGAACATCATGTGCGTGACCAGAGGGAAGACACCCGCCAGTAGGTTACGGCACATACTCTGGGCGGCCAATGCCGAGGAGGCGTACCGGTGATAGGTGTCGGCAAAATAGTTGAAAACGGCAAGGTAGATGCTGAAGATGCCAACCGTACAGGCGCCAATCGCAAAGACGGGAACAATCCACGGGGCGTGGGCGCCGGCGCTCCAGCCGAACCAGAAAAGACCGATGGGCAAGAATGTAGATTCGACGCAGGATGGAAGCAGTCTCCCCTCGGGTGTTGCCATTCGCTCGGGCCATATCCGACAGAGAATGGGTTCTCGGGTGATGTTTACTACTGCAACCAGGACGGACCCGACGATGACGGAGGTAGAAACTGCTCCAATCTGCGTAGTTGTGAAGCCGTATGTTTCGCGGAACACGATACCGATACTGTTGAACTGGAGGTAGAGGATGGCCCATGCGAAGGACACCCAAGCAGAGAACCAAAACACGACGGACTCGGTCGCGAGGAGACGTAGAGGGAAGGCGAAACTACGCCAGATTACAGCGACGCTAATCTTTTGCTGTACGACCTGTACGGTGAATCGAATACGCCGTGGCCGACCATTATTTCTACCACAAGGTCTAGACGCGGGCCGATCGCCAGTCGCTTCGGCCTCTTTTCCGACCGGGCGGGCACTCGTATTCCCCTCGACAAGCGTTTCCGGGCAGCTATTCAAGGCGTTGCACATCCTCTTGAGGATGACGTTGTTTCGCGTTTCGGAGAAGAAGAGAATAATCTCCAAAGCCGTGGTGCCCAACATGATCATCTGGAGATAAAAGACCCAGCGCCAGCCAAGCTCGTCCACAACCACGCCGCTAATCAGAGGGCCCATACCGGTCCCCACTAGGACGGTGAGGGCGTAGAGGGTCATCGGGGTGTTCCGGTGTTGCTTGTGGTAGATATCGCTGACGACGCCGGCGGTGAGGGTCGCGAAGACGGAGGCGCCGCAGCCAGTGACGAAGCGCGAGATCAACATGCCGGCCAGCGAAGATGTGACGGCGCAACCGAGGGTCCCGAGGAAGAATATGGTCCCAGCGATGGCGAAAACCCAGTAGCGGCCGTAGTTTTCGCTGAAGGGCGCGAGAATCATGGGGGCGATGCCGAATCCCAAGACGAACATGGTGATGCCGATGTTGAAAACAGTCGGTCCTACACTCCACTCCCGCATCAGGATCTGGCCAGGCATTGCGTACGATCCGGCGGAGTAGGCGGCGAGAGTACACGCCACGAAAGGACCGGAGAGAGCGACTGTTTTCCTGCCCTGGCTCCACTCGAATGGCGAGCTGAATTTGGGGTTGCCTTTCGCAATGGCGTCGGCCCAGGCAGAATGGCCGAATCCTCTGGCCCTAAGCAACTCGGACACGGAAAAGGACGAGTCTAGGGCTTCGAGGCTTAAGGGTATGTCGACGTATTCTTCCTCCGAGTCACTATCTTGGCCTCGCGAGGCACCGGGGGATTGCGAAGCATATTCATCCTTTTTGAGTTCTTTGGATGGTTCATTCGTCGGTTGAGGGACGCCTTCAATTATGATTGCAGACATTGCGACAGCGTCGTTCTCTTGAGACGACATTGTGCACGAAGGTCGGACGGCAACGTCGAATGAAGCCTTGGGCTGCGTCGGAGAGTCATCCGGACCTTGGAGGGAACAAAGAAAGGACAAAGCAAAAATAAATAAGAATAAAATAAATACATATTTTTGGAGGGACGCTTCGGAATGTTATCCACGGAGGGATTCCGATGAAGAGTGGATCAGAGGTGACAGAAAAGCAAGCTGCCCATTGGCCCAAAGTCGACGAAGCCGAACAAGAAGAGTTTGGATCAGCGATGGTCGGCACATCCTCCGGCAAGGATCGAGGACACAGGCCCCACCGAGGCACATCCATTTTTTGACTTGACTGGGGAGACTTTGCCTAATCCGTATCCGGACATTAATAATGCTAGTTTGTTGGAGAAGCAACAGCAACTCGGGCTTTCGCGCTCGGGGTTAGAAGGGAGACTTGGGAGGGACTCTGGCTGGCAATTGGACAAGTCCCTGGTCACCATTGGGCCGGACGACACTACCTCGACCATGGTGACGCCAGAGGAGCAAAGAGCCAGGCAAGCACGTCAGTGCAGACTCCGAAACCGCCAGGCCAAGACACCCTCTCATCCACTTTCCCCCCGCTTCCCAGTGTGTTCCCACTTCCTCCCATTGCCACGGCTGGGGAGCGGCCCCGCTATCATAAACATGCGGAGAGGAACTCTAAACCTCTTTCTGACTGGGGAATCTCCACTGGCTAGGATTGTGTTGGTCCATTGGATAACCGTAAAAGCGTCTTTTTGAGGGGGCGGGCCGAGGATAAGTTTTAGAACTGGAGCTCGAGGGTGAGAACGCCAGTCTCGATGCCTCATTGATTGATCAATTGGTGTCTGGTGACCATAGCCTGGCCAGCCCAAGACAGGGGAGCATGTGTGCTGCCCACTAGTATTATCCCCATTTGCTTTTTCCGACCGAATTGGCCCTGGCAAACCGGTCCTCGCAAATCAATGTCGCTTGCATTTCCAATCACGCTTATGAATTAAAACAAAGACAACAACAGGACAAACGAACAAGTACAGGACAAGACAAACCATGAAGGGAATCAAGCTTGAAAGAGTCTAAAATTAAAACTAGAATCTAAAAAAGGAATAAACGGACTGCTACATGATGATTAATATTAAATATATATGATAGCCCTAATTTCTTTCTGTTTAGAGGCCCCTCTGTGACCTCCGCGGAATGGAGGCCAGGACGAGTCGGTTTACCTTTGTAACTTGTCACTCCAACTCAAGAGGTCTCATATAAGCCAAAGAAACTCGCCAAGTTAGGCCCCAGCCAATCCTTCAAGTGGCAAGGGAGCCGAAGAAGTATATCTCCAGCCCTGTTTCTATCTTCATCAACAATAGACGAGTCTGCACCATGTTCCGCTAACAACTCAAGAGTCAAGGATATGTCTTTCGCAAGTGAATCGTGGGGGATATACATAGCCACAACCATTAATGCAAGGTGATGGAGAACTGTCTGGCCCCGTTTGTCGACAGCGTTGACATTGGCGCCTGCTCCCACTAGCAGTTTCATCGATTCATGGTTGTTTCCGTGGGTAGCGAGTCTCATCATGGCCGTCTCTCCGTTTCCATTGCTTGCGTTGACATTGGCGCCTTCGTCAAGGAGCAGTTTTAGTGCTGCAGGGTCTCTTTGTCTAGCCCATTGATGCACTACAAGTTCACGCCATTTTCTCTAGTTAGCACCTAGCTATTTTCACAGGGCAAGAGAAAGGCAATATACTAGTCCTTACAACAAGTATTTCCTGGTATATACGATAACATGCCTGTAGGGTCCTGTCCATCAACTATAAACTTATAATCAGCATATATACACTAGTAACTTCAAGTAATATAAAAGAAAACTGTCTTACCATGCTGAACTTGACTATGAACATCTGCTCCGCGATCGAGCAGGAGTTGCATAGCCGCCAGTGTAAACGACGAATGAGTCGACCAGCTCCCACAGGACACTAAAAAGGGCGTTGCGCCACTCGACCCTACCGCATTAGCGTCTACACCATAGTCGAGAACTAAAGCCATGAGCTCTAGATTCGCAACTCTTGAGAATTCGCAAAGGGTGTCTATAAGATTGATGTCCTCTAGATTGCAGTCATCTCGGGAGTTGAGCAGCAGGCGAGCGATGTTGACAAGGATCTTGATGTCCTCGACATCTTTGTCGTCAGTGGGAAACCAGGAGCTGGCTTTCAGGGCACTGCAGCTTTCATCTCGACAACCGAATTCTTGGATGAGATCTTGGACGCCTTGAACAAAAAAGCTCTGTGCGGCGATGACGAGGGCGTTGGGCGGAATGGAGTTGGAAGCTTTGAGTTCGTTTAGGTACGACATACAAAGTGCCCTGGATCTCGTGCGTAGGGCCTTTCGTAGCTAGTGTGGGATTAATAGTTAGAGGAACCAATTCGAAAATAGGGCGGAATTAAACCTACTAGAGTCGCTTCATCACTGGGAATTGGCGGATCGAAAAAAGAAGGATTAAAGTAGGGGTCGCTTGGTGGACGCGGCGGGAAGTGAGCACCACGGGCAAGCAAGAGCTCAATCGTCTCAACCCATTTTTTAGTATAAAGTCGCTGGGGATCAGCACCCGGGGGCCAATGTCGGCTTCCCATTTCACCTCCTCTATGTATCGCAAGCCACAAGGCCGTCGTGTGACCTCCACTGAAGCCATCGGTTTCACAAACCGAATTTACATCAGCCCCGAGATCTAGGAAAAGACGAACGGCTTCTACATTTCCCAGTTCCGCTGCATCGTGGAGCGCCTGTCGCTGACTAGTACACGATGGTGTTGCAGGGTCGGCACCAAGCGCAAGCAGGAATCCTACGATGTGCATGTGCGAATGCAGTATAGCGTCGGACAGAAGTGAATCTGCGAGATAAGAACTCCCGAACTGCACTGTGAGGTCCGTTTCGGGCTTTATGGCTTGTTTTACCCTCTCCAAATCACCGGCGCAAACAGCCCTGTTAAGCTCCCGAAGGTCATTCGCATCTGGGCCGTCATCACGGTCATACTCGGGGTCGAAATTGTATGAGATTAGCCTAGGACATGGATTTGGATTCGTTTGGTTGGACATGTTACTTGTTGCACATGAAAAGGCCACGAATGCGGAGAGATGAATGAGAGGTGAGGACGGGATATGGGATGTGGGATGTGGGATGTGGACCAGGATATATATAGAACATTCCTGCAGAAAAATCGATGTACCACCTCGTAAATTCCACCTCGCCGTTATGTGGCCGTCACATGACCGCAGCTAGGGCGACGAGGGTCCAGCAAAGTGCGAAGGTAAAGGAGATGCTAAATAAAGGGCCACTGAGATGGTGCTTGGAAAAGAGGAATCCGTACAACCATGCATGATATGGCGTGTATTATTGTGTGAGTTGAGGCGGCTCGCGGCTGCGGATGAGGCGGGGATCATTTTAGGCATCTTGGGTTGTAGCCTACCCCTTATGGGACCCGACAAGTATATCAATTTCCTGAATCTATTTGGGCTTCTGTCTTACGGGAAACGCGAGACTGGGAATGTCTCCCCTTGGTCGCAAATTTATTTCTGCTCAAATGGCATGTAGTGATTTCCCCACCCCGGAGAAAGAGCGAGGCGGGTTAATCGTAGATTCCTGGCAATAGATATAATGCGAAGCGCAGGGCTAAGGACAAGATCAGACACACTGCAAATCAAAGACCACGTCATGGTTTATAAATCGGGGTCATACAGGCACTCTCCTCGCTCGCATCCGATATCTTATAGTAGCTAGGGTCTCTGCTGCGCTGCCGCAGCTGTTTGAGAGACTCAAGCCATTACTCTCCCGAAGTAGAGGATGTATTAACCAAGACCTGGGACGTTGAAAAAAACCACTTGCACCATTATATCATCTCGTAGACTCCTGGAAAAGGGAGAGTTGAAGGCTAGCCGACCAGCGATTAGCTCATGATGGTTCCCGCCAAGCGAATTGCGCACGACATAGACAGCGGCATTTGTCGTCTTAGATCGTGGTTCTCCCCTCAGCAAACTTCCAGCTCACTCCTTTCCAGAATTAGCCAAAGTCAAATCCACGCAAACTAGAATTAGAACGACAGGCTCTGCTCGATTACATTTATCAAGCTATGAGCCTTCGAGGTAAGATCTTTATACTCCTTTCCATGCTCATCATTTCCGACCACCTCGTTGAACCCACCCTTCTAGAAGCGCCATCTGCCAAGACAGAGAGTGTCTCCAGACCCTTTGTACAAGCCTCCAAAGGCTAGTGCAGTGTCATTGACATCGCAGATAATGCCTAGACAAAATGCATTTTCGAAAAACGCCTGGCCGTTGTAAAGGATCCACTGGGCTGCCGCCATAACGTGATACTCTTTCTCCCAGGCCTCTTCCGGCGCCTTTTCGAACACATCACGCATAGCCCAGACCATGTATGTCGCGCTCGGGCCCCAGATACCGGTCGATTGTAGTCGTGCTAAAAAGGCGTGGCAGTTGACCCATTGCATAGGAGTCTCTTCAGCTTGCGGCCCTAGGTACTCACGTTGGCTTGTTAGGCTAGCGAAACGAGGGTAATTGCAGACGACAGCTTGCCTCGAAAGTTGTCCCTGAGGACTTCCTTGAGAGCCTGATGAGCGTGATACAACTCCTCGTCTCCCTGCGGCTATTAGTTAATTGAAAAGCTTTTTCCGATCTTCGATAGATCCTTACCGACGATGTTGACTTTGATATGAACTTCGGCGAACGCGATAGATATCGACACAGTTGGGCAAGCTTCTGTTGAGATGGATGGTTATACGGGATCTGGACGGCAATTTCGAGACATAGCTCAGCGATGGAAAACGCTTCAGCCGAATATGGAGCGTTAAGGGGAAGGAGGGCAAGAATCGAGTTTGCTACTCCTTCGAGGGAGCTATTGGAGTCAGGTTGAACGTAGTCACGCAGGACAGTGGCTACTCTTCCCTGGGAAAAGTCGCTGGTGCGAGCTCATTGAGGAACACCCGATTCATTGTGAGAAGAGGTGCTGGCGAATGTTTTGGGCCACGCAACCGATCTACCCAGAGGCTTCACTGAGCGATCTGTTGACTTTCCCAAAGAAGAAGTCTCTGGAACAGGCCCATCTAGGATGCCAATATGGATATTGAGAGAGGCCATTATGGGTGTGTGTGTGGAGGTAGAGCAGGAAAAATACCCAAGATGGAAAGTTGAAAAGTTGATGACTTGGAGAGGAGGTTCGTTGTGGCAATGCAAATAATTGCTGGTGAAACGCCAGTCACAGAGACCTCAACTACGTTGGTCCTGGGCCGGGAGGTGTTGTGCATCCACCATTTTAGCATCATGTGCCGCCATCGATGTTTTTCTTTTCGCCTTTTGTGGCCATGGCTGTGTTGCCTTTATAAGAAAAGACCGTCAAGTTAGATGTGCCGAATGAAACGAGTAACATTGATGCCACTCTGACAATTCAGGTCTATGTATATTCTATCCAACAGCCTTGATCCAAATCACGCTCCTACCAAGCATCTGACTCCTGAGGATAGTGATATAAATTGGCCTTAGGACCACCTCTTCTGCTAATGTACTCATAGCCAAAATTCCAACTTACAATAAAAAAGGAAAGCATTCCCCAACCTTCAATGCAACCTAGCTCACTACTTTTTTTTAAATATATCCCGTCTCCAATTCTGATGAACGCCAAAGAAGTCTAGCAGCCAGATCCATCAGATCGTCCATCCATCAAGTCCTACTCCCAGCCAACGCCGGAATTCGGCCTATCCTTTAATCTGCCCCATCTAACTTAACGGTGAAGTTTGTGTGGCTGTCCAGGTATTAGCCAGGCGTTGAAACGGATCGCCTCTATGTTTCACGTCTCTTCCAATAACTCTGTTCCAGAGCATCCAGACTCGACCGCCTGGTCCCACCAGATGTTAAATTAGAAATGACTTCCTATGACAGGATTGCAGAAGCAGACACTGATGATGAATGTGGGGCTTGGATAAGGAAGCTCATCGATGCAAAAGAGGAGGTTGTGGCCTTTGTTGATGCTTGCTTGGACGGCGAGGGAACTGGAGAGTACCTTGGTTTCCTAAAGGGTTCCTTTTGTAAAATTACCGCTAGGCCAAATATGCAAAAAGAGCTGCTTGCCACTCTTATGCCATTAGGGCTGATGCAAGGAAATATATCTTCTTCCAACACCTTTTACCTCAGTTTCCACATTGGGTTTGGTGGGAAACAGCCCAGTGCCCTCATTCGCTTTGCAAAGCCTGGTCATACAATGTCACCATGGAGGGCCGAAAAGGTCGCAAACGAAGTCCAGGTTATCGAGTATCTTCGCAAGCACACCGCTATTCCCCTGCCCTATATACGCCGCTGGGGTTCAACTGAGGAGAGCCCACAGTAGTTAGGACCGTTCATTATCATGGATTTCATCGAAGGTATTCGTCTGTCGACTTTCCTCAGAGAACCAACCGAAGACGACGAAGCGGAACTGATCCTAAACCCGGCCATTGATGATGTAAAGCTCGACGCTATCTATGATCCAATTGCCGATTACTTGCTTCAGATCTCTCGACTCGAGTTCCCGAAGATCGGGGCGATCTCCATGGATGGCATTTCAGAGAAGTGGACTGTTACGGGCAGGCCCTTGACGTTTAATATGAACCAGTTAGCAACTTTGACAGGCTACCCACTGGACCAGTTTCCTACTGGGCCGTTTAATCGCGCGAGTGACTTTTTCCAGTCTGTTGCGAATCAGTACATTCTCCATCTCAAGACCCAGCGAAACCTCACTTACGACGAGGCCGACGTTCGCAGGCGCTTCATCGCCCGCCACCGATTCAAGCAGCTCATCCCAAAGTACTGCATCGATGACAACGGCCCGTTCAAGGTCTTTTGCGATGACCTGCAACCTGCCAACATGCTTATCGACCCCGAGACCCTCCGCATTACTGCCTTAGTTGATTTTGAGTTCACAAATAGTATGCCTACTCAATTCACATACGACCCACCTTGGTGGCTACTCTTGCGAGGGCCAGATATGTGGCTTGAATATTACAGCATGGATGAGTTCTTGGCACGGTACGTGCCTAGGATGGAGCAGTTCCTGCGAGCGCTGGAGCGGGTGGAGGCAAAATCAGTCTCCGCTGGAGGTGGAGAGAAAGGAAAGGAGCTGCTCCTGTCTACTAGAATGCGGGAGTCGTGGGAATCGGGTCGCTTCTGGTTTAATTACGCGGCGCGGATGTGCTTGGATATCGATGACCTTTATTGGCAAGGCATACACGACAAGGCAGATGGAGACTTTGCTGGTTTAGACGATGATGGGACGCGGGCGGAGGTTGAGTTACTGGCACGGATAAAGATGGAGCAACAAAGTGCATACGAAGCAGACTGTGCGAAACGGTTCCCTGCGGATGAGTCCGACCGAGGAGAGTATTTCCTGCCACTCCACTTGCATGTCTGGGATGAATAGGCAAGCCATCAGCTTACCACAAATCTCGTCTAGCTCGCTGTGATGAAATACCTCGGGCCTAAGTCCTGGCCTCTCCGGCATGTCGAGCTAAGGAGTAAACCACGGGCATCAAGATATCAAGGTACTACGTGACAGATCTGAAGTACCTCACCCATGCCTACCAATAACCTCACCTCAGCTTCCATTTCGAAATTTACGTGACGCACCCGCTATACTCTGGCGTAGGCAAAGGTGGACGTACAAGGTCCTTTAGGTGTAAACCCAGCATCTATTTCCTGGCAGTGGTGCTCTCGAGTCCTCACGCCATACGTCATTCGGCCAGCGTAGGTTAGCACTGTTGAAAGAGAAGATGCACTGCGAAGTACCTAACACGATACAATACAACGTGGCTGCATGGGAGCCTGATTATTGGAAACGAGATATGCCGCATTCCAGCACTGCGATGACCCCGGCCCCTTCCTAGATCTTAAACAGTACTGCTGCACCTCGTGTCAGTGGTCCATAATACTCCTGACCTGACTGGGCCCTACTAGTCTGGATTGATGAACAACGTCGGACGCCGTATCTACAAGAGAGTGTCAGCGGTATTTCGTATAAAATTAAATTGATCTATCGTCCACTGATATAGCGCGAATCGTTCAACGTGCGCGTAACCTCTCACATCAGCTCAAGAATGGTATTTGGCCTGTCGCCCGGCCAACTCCTATGCAACATCCGCTGAACTTGCACGCCCGATTGGTTTCCGACTTGTCCGGGAAGACCTGCTCGACAATTAGCATGCGAATTCTAATCAGGAATCCTCTCTCGATATCTCTTTCAATGCATCTTAAATCCTTGACAATGCGATCTTCAAGACAAGGTTTCCCTTTTTTTTCTCTCTCTTTTTTTCCCCCATAATCTCCTCGCGGATGCTAGCCCCCACGTCTTCCTAAACCGGGTTTGATGGGTTGAATAAATCCCGGAGTCATGGGGAGGACAGACGATTCAGGTCACACTGTCGACCTGGATATCACAGCCCTAGAATCTCTCAGGAGAGGAGAGAGTCTCCGAGAGAGGATGTGCCAAGCCAAGCTGAAGGAGTCGGGTCGGGAAAGCCTCAAAGGATGCTGGTTAAATTGGACCTTGCCAGCCGGACTGATGCAAGTGCAAGTCGGATGGCACCCAATGATCCTTATTGAACACTGCTGTTTTTAGGTGGTGTCCAATGATGCATGACCCAAAGCGCCAGCTCATCTCATTACGCCAACCACACATTCGGGTGGTCTAGCATAACATCCCATCCCAACCAGTATCAAGTCCAGCATGGTCAAAGTTTCGCCCCTGAAGTAGAAAAAGTGGGGTCGCGAGTTTGGTGCGTCTCTGCGAAGTAAGAAAGGGCAGCATGGAGAAGACGCCATCCCTGCCAGGGTTCCAACTTCTAACTTCCAACCCCAGCGAGCCTGTTACCACTGGGCCGAGAGATAATAATTCGACTTATTTAATGATTGAGCGATGGTTACAGACTACGCCCAAGTTTCCGCAATGTTCATGCTTTGGTAGTCAAGACTTCTTTGTCGTTTTCCGCAAACTTTCATCCCCTCATCAGTCTTGTGCTGTCATCTAATCCCTCCATTAGTGACATTAATGCGGGAGGCGGGCAACCTTCCCCGCCTCTTCAAAAAGTGCAAGGCGGCGCAGCATGGATAAAACGAAATGGAGATCTTTGGGCGACCAAATCTTTGATCGACTTCAAGAGAGCGAATTTGATGAACAAGATCGCTCCTTCCTGCCATATGGAATGCTTGACGACCTCATCACGGACGACGCAGTTTCATGGGCATTGCGCAAGCAAATGAAAAGGCTAGAGAAGCCTCAGTATCGTGACTTAATGAGGTACATTCTCGACGAGGCTAGGACAATATTTGCCATTCTAGCGAACATTCCTTTCGAAGACAAGTTGTTATTGAGAGCAATAACGTTGTTCAAGGCCAAAAGGATCACGGACAAACATCTGCCGATCTCGGAGAGTCAGTTGAAAGAGTGCGGCAATGAGGCTGTCGGTGACAATGACAGTAACGCGGATGACAGCGACTCCGAGATATTATGGACTACGAAGAGAATTAGACAATTTTACAAGGAGCAGTGGAGCTTCTTGTCACCTGTCTTCAAAGCAGACGGTTCGAGTAACAACTTTCCATCGTCCCATTATATCCTCCCGTTCACGAAGAAGCACAGCAACTTGGGCCAAGGTACATTCGCCAGGTCACACAATTTGAGATCCATCCGGATCACCTCGTTTACCCAAAACATACTTAGTAGGCCCCTTATGGGCAGCTGTTCTTAGACCTTACAAGACCTTGGCGAGACTTGACTACAGATACCATCAGATGATTCCCTAGGGCTCCCAAGGGTAGTTGTCTAGATATCTGAGGTCTCTCATCAATTGAACCATTATTCGATCCCGTCTTCTTTTCTTCTTTTTGTGACCCTTCTTACCATTCGAGTCCCACATTTCTGTCGCCTGTCTGTGACCAGCCACAAGCTCGGTGAGTTTAGGGAAGGAATGACATCGAACGACTCATTTCCGGTTCCCTCGAATGCTGACTCTTTTCAGCGATAAGCCCAAATACGTTGCAGTCAAAGAGATCAGAGTCAACGGGAAAGACCAGAACCAGGCGGTCCAGGAGTGGGAGAAGGAGGCAGGGATGCTGTTTAAGATGAACATGCTTGGACAAAAGCATATCGTTCAGTGTCTTGCTGCTTTCCAGCGAGGCGAGGGAAATAAATGGAGCCAATACCTGATGTTCGAATGTGCCGATGGGCCAACTCTCGAGGATTTGTGGGAGACAATGGAGCGACCAGAATTGACCCCAGCACTTGTAGAGGGCCATGATGTTGGATTTTTGCACGACGGGAAACAACGAGATGTTATCATCATGCGCGAGGAGCAAGACTCGCCACCATTCTGTATCCGCGGGACCATTGATGACCCCTGCCATCATGTGCTTGAGGGCCCCTTGAATAGAAGAGGCTGGATTCTACAAGAACACGCGCTCGCTGATCAGACTGTGTACCTCACAGACTATCAGAAATATTTCGAATGTGGAGATAGCGTTCGCTCTGAGACCGCGACTAAAATGCCTAAGTGCTCACTTTTGGGAGGAGCTTGTGAGTACCTTGACTCGTCTCTGTTTTCTCACTCCAAAAAAGTAACCTTGCCGCCTTCCTTGGCGACCCGAACTTGCCTCAAATCATAATGAAGACATATCAGGGAGAGAAGGTCTTTCGTTGCCGGATCTATACGGAAATTACTTGCGCTTAGGTCTCACCTACCCGACCGATCGAGCTTTGGCAATAGATGGTCTCCAGGAGCGCATTCGGCAGCTCTCAATGTCCACGGCGGGCTTGGCGTCTTTGATGGAGGGAACAAAAGTTCTCGTGACCAGGTGCTCTTACGGCGAAGCTTGGCTCCGACACGAAAAAGCCGTCTCGTATAGAGTGCGGCCCAAGTTCTGGAATCACAATCCCCTCATGGTCATGGATGGCATACACTGGTGGCATAGACTACCTTGATCCGTCCTTTGGAGGGAGGGATTGGGAGGAAATCCTATCTCCATGGTCGCCGAATGGGAGAAACGGCGTTAAGGGAGCGATCAAGTCCATCAATAACGTCGACTGCCAAAGTTCAAAACTTCACCATCCCGCCAGATCTCGATGGCCGAGGACCTCAAAGGAAAGGAAATATACCAACGAGTTGGCCCCGGACACTTGGCTGGTAAACATATTAGGCCTGGGGACCAACCATTACAATTCACGCAACATGGTCTTGTTGCGGGTTCTAGCTTCAATATATTTGGCGAGGATAGGCTTCCTGGCTCTATATCTGTCTTCAATTCGATCTCCGAAGGGTTTGTTCTCTGTCCTTTTTCCCCCTCAAATTTTTTTCCCTTTATTTTTCTACTTCTCTTTTCATTCTTAATGTATGATTCCGAGTCCCGAACGAAATGTGACCTGAAGATCCTCTTGACGCTTTACGAAGTACGAAGTAATTGGGACTGGCTACGTTCCGAGGTGGTATGACAGGAGATAATGTGTTTGAATGCTGGGGAACCCTGCAAACTGGACTGATGGGTGGATCAAATCTCATTCTTTGGATCGCTTCAAGGAGGGTAGGAGTGCATCGGGGCTGTGCAAACCAATCACTGGGGATATCTTCATCCGTTCGGGATGTAGTTAGCCCGTGTTTTTGGTGCAGCTTATCCGGGCAAGTCGTACTTCGTAGAATTCCTGCCATAGGGCTGGAAGTCTAGGATTAGGGCCGCAGATTAAGACTGGGGGGTCAGCAACGGCCGACACCCCTAGTCATGCAACCTGTATTATCTTCTCTCAAAACTGGCGCGTTTTTCACTCTCCGGCTTGATCACGGCGCCAGGCGAAGCTTCGCTTCTCCCCAAGGTCTCAACTTTGATCCCTTCCAGCTGACGAGCTACACCATCGAAAATACTGCTACCGGCACTTTCCCATCTTCATCATTAAACGCATCTCCTCATGGCTCGAGGACGTGGCGGTAGCAGTCGCGGCGGCAGCTCGAGTGGCAGTGGCTCTTCCTCTTCGACTTGCCGGTATGGCGACAACCCATGCCACTTTACAATAACAGAACTTTACGGCCACTCGTACGGGAGCTTGTATTCGAACAGCGAGCTCTATGGGCAGCTTGTCGTGTACATCATCTGGGCCATCGTCTTAATACTCCTCCTTCTTCGTACCTTCAAACCCGCATCGAAGGCGCGCTGGCTTCAAGGGGCCATCTCTCTGTTTCTCGCGAGCTTCATTTTTCTCTGCGTCCGCTTCGGCCTGCTCATTGCGGAAAATGACATACCCGTCGGGTACCGATACGAAACTTCCGTCGTGGTCCTTCTCCAACGCCTTGGTGCTGTGTTCTTATTCGCGGCCGTTTTCGTGGCGCTTCAGACGAAGAAGCTATTCGCATTTGTATTCTGGCCCGTACTGGCTATGTACGCCATTCTCAGCATCGCATATCTGAGCCTGGATTTTGTCGTCTCCGCCGGCGCCTTACGTGCTTACAAGGAAGAGGGGATATGGCTTGTGGGCGACCGTGACTTTGGTGTCACGTTGACGGCGAACCAGATCGAGGAGCTCAAAACATCCGCTATCGGCGGTGCTCTAAGCCCGTATTATATTGCGAGCAAGATGTTTAGTAGTGGCGATGAGGAATACTTCCGTGACAGGGGCAATCAAGTTAAGATCGGGGTTGCCATGGATTTCCTTTCCGTATTCATGGCGCTCTTTCTTGGTCTGCTTTCCTGCTTCGCATGGATAAGAAAGAAGCAACATCCCATCCGCGAAACCGCAAGTCCCATCGTACCTTTCATCCCAGACGTCCACCATGCGCTGCTGCTGATTTTTCTTAACACTAGATCCTGCTCCTCCTCGCTTCGACCGGCCTGTTCCTGTATTCTCTCTTCCGCGTCATAGTATCGACCCACTTCGTGCTGCGAAACCGGGCCGTGATCACCGACACATTCCGCTGGAACGCTTTTATCGCTTCATACACTACAGCGGTTGATACTTCTGAAACAACCATCATTCCCGAAGGGTTTCTTCGAGGCTACCGGACAACCGCGAATGGGTTCCCTGTTGTCCAGGCTGTTCTGGAGTTCCTGGGCGTGATACTTGCTTGTACTGCCATTGTGGGTCTCCTGGGACTCAGAAGGCGTGCAGAGGCCCAAGCTGCTGCGGGCACGCTAGGAAAGGCTTAATTGCCTACGCCAGCGTTAAATTTGAACCGCCAGCTTAGACATTGATGGTTACCACGGCTGGTTGTGACCCGTTCTTTGTTCATGAGTTTCGTGTTTTAGAACCAGGTTGAGCAATAAATTGTATTGAAGTTCCAGAAAACTGCTAAAAGACTAACTCGAGTTGAGACGAATAAACGAAATGTAGAAACTTATGATACAGCCCAGCGATCCATATTCCGACTACATCCCCCGATTATGAAGAGTTGCTGTTATCTGCGCAGGAGAAGGCCGAGCTAATCTCACCATTTGCATACGCGTCAATGACCTGTTGGATGACGCCGTACGTTCCGCCGATCATGAGGAAGACGGACAGAAGGATCATGAGCCAGTTGAGCCAGTACGCAGTAGCCTTGAGGAATCCTCCCTTGCGGTAATGGCCGTGGTCATAGATCCAAAGATACCCAGGCAGTCCGAGGGCAAGTGGAGAGAAGGTAAGGCTTCCGGCAAGCGCGAGGAGGTAGTTGAAGATGGGGATACCGGAGGCGAGGAGGAACGCCACGATGGACATCCCGAGAGTGCAAGAGAGCCAGACCGACCAGTGCACGACGGAATTGGCCTGGAGGTGCTTCGAGTTGCGGAGGATACGGACGAAGAGGTACTTTGCGGCCACGTGGATGTAGAGACAAGCGCTGACGAGGAGACCGATGAGGCCAATGCCATAGGCGACCTTCTTGACCACATAGCCAGCACTTCCGAGAGAAGGCGAGGCGACCCACTGGCCGCAGTATCGGTACACGACCAGACTGAAGCTGAGGTACGAAGCAGTCACGATGCCCATGCAAACGTATACCGCCTTGTTATAGTCGCGTGGCCTCTTCATCTCGGAGATGACGGGAAGGAAGGCGGACGTGCCGGCGCCGGAGCAGAAAATGGTAGCTACGGATGTGATGCCGGCCACGAAAGATGGATGGCCGATAACATGATAGCCCAGATCGAAATCACCCTCTTGAGGCGCCGCAGCGGGTCGGTCGAGTTGCGTGACACCGACACTATTGAGGAGGACGTCCGTTAGCAACGAGGAGTGTGTGAGGGGACACAAGCTAAGATGCCATAAAACAAAAAAGAAGACACTTACACAACGATAAAGACAGCAATAAAGACAGACAGGAATCCAGCCCATGTCAACCACGCAATTTTCTCAAACTTGCGCGCGCTAGCCAGTATGAACACCGCAGCAGTAGCGACGAGCATGAAGTAGTTGGTGCAAATGGCGTGGTTGGACAGGGCATTGAGACCGACGGATGCACCGAAGATACCAGAGGCGCCAACAATGGCATATGTGACGAGGAAGAACACTCCAACAACCTCTTTCAACCAGACCCCACCGACAACATTGGCCATATCAGCAATAGAATGGCAACCGGCATGGGAGTTACGGAAGTTTCCTTGGATGATGGCGCAGTAGGTGTTGAGGAACTGCCAGCCGAGAACGTTAATGGCGCCGGGAAGGGCGCCGAGCACGTACATGGCGGAAGGGATGGTCAAAACACCCGTGGCGAAGATGACTATCGATCTCATGTTAGAACCATTACTATTGTGAGAGAACGCTGCAGCATTGGGAAAATCGGCTTAAAGCTCACTCACCCTTGAGAAAGATGACGGAGGCGTGAACCCAGCCTACGGTGCGAAAGTCGACAGCGCCCTCCTGCTTCTTGAACACCTCAAAGGAATCGTCCGCATTCTCCACCTTTGCAATGTCGATGCCGCTGCCGCTGCTTCGATCATTCATGGGCGCTATCGCATCCCCCTTTTCCGAAGTGTTGTGCGACATGATGGTGTATCTGATAGAGGATGTTTCTTGTCGACAGGAAGGACGTGTTTGGATCCAGCTTGGTTGGATAGAAGTTTGAAAGACGAAAGGATCGGCTTCTCGTGTTGTCCTTATATCCTTATCCTTCAAACATCGCGGGAATAAAAGGAACGGGATGACAACAAGTGGATAAATAGCCAAGGAAATACTAATCCAAGCAGCATCCGATTATCTGAGTCTAGATGTTACCCCAGATAAGCTATCCCATGCACGACGATGCATCTCACGCCACACGACACTGCATTTTGCAGGATACAGAGAGAATAATCCTTGATCTTACCTAGTTGCTGGGTCCGAGCCTGTCATCGTTCTGTGGGGTGTGGGTCTGGGGTAAAAAAAAAAAGTCGGGGTAGGTTGAAGATTAGATATTGGCGCTAAGGAGGCTAGGTGAATGGATGAACGGCGGAGCGGGTTTGGGGTAAGATTCTCCACGAGACTACGAAGCAGATGTTATCTATTTACTCCAAGTCTGGAGCTTATGCCTCCAACAAGCAATCTAGTCTCCAAGATATTGAGCTAGATACGCCTGGACACTAAAACTGTATGGAGTAACTGAAGGAGCTTTGGATTCGTACAAATCTCTATTAAATTACCTCGGTAGGCTTATCATCCGTGTGCTTTGCCGATAGCAGGATGTGAAGGGAGCTAT
This sequence comes from Scedosporium aurantiacum, assembly GCA_000812075.1. Taxonomy (NCBI): domain Eukaryota; kingdom Fungi; phylum Ascomycota; class Sordariomycetes; order Microascales; family Microascaceae; genus Scedosporium; species Scedosporium aurantiacum. Next base: position 21,338 of record JUDQ01000381.1, read on the forward strand.
GTCCATATCGTTTAGGTCATCAACTCTCGGGATACTCTGTTTATTATCTGTGTTAAGATGTAATTATCTCGGTTCATACTCTGAAGCCAAACCTCACTTTTTTTAGTCAATTGGTGTTGGACATAACATTGCACTCAGTTTCCAAATCAGGTTCTAGCGTTTGGACAGAAAGCAGGGCGAGATAGCTTCAAATCGAATCATATTTACAACGCTATCGTGATACATTTACCATCCGAAGTACTAACTATGTGCGGCGACAGGCTGCCTGCTCGATTACTTGAGGATCGCCCCTGGCGCCGCGGGCAGCACTGCTCCTGGCGCTGGATCGTTCTTCTTCCTGAACTCTGCCGCCATCTCCTCCATTGTGACGAACTCTACGCCCTCATGTTTCTTGAAGTATTCAATAAGTCTAAATAGTCGTCATAAAGAGAATTAGTAAACACTCATCCGAAGTAAAGTTAGGGCACATTGTGGGGAAGGGGTATGCCTACCTCTCATGCATGAGGAGTACCTGCGGCCGACCAGATACATCCGGATGCACTGTAATAGGGAAAATGAACTCGTCGTATTCGCGGTAATAGTAATCGAACTGATCCCGCCAGAGATCCTCAATGTCCCGGGGATTTACAAACCCGTGGCTGTTAGGGGCGGACTTGATGAACATCATCGGCGGGAGGTCGTCGAGGTACCAGTTAGCCGGAATCTCTACCAGACCTGTTTCCTGGCCCTTAACTAGCGGCTTCATCCATTCCTCTGCCTTCTTGGTATAATCGATATTGGTCCACGAGTCGCCCGTCCGGAGGTAGTACGCCTGGCAGTCGTGGTGGCTCATGCTATGGTCGTATTGGATGCCGTAGTCGAGGAGGAGCTGTGCGCCCGCTTTGCTAGTCTCCCACCTGTTTCCGAGACGTTGTTAGTACAATGCACGATATATTTACATGCGCCTGATATGCTGCTCTTTCGCTTCGAATAGTGGACGACGAGGACTTACCATGGCGCCACACTACCACGCGGCGGCTTACCAACAAACTCAGTAAGCATCTTATACGTCTTGTCCAGCACGTCACGCTGCTGCTCGAGCGACATGTCCGTAGGGTTCTCATGGGAGTAACCGTGAAGCCCGATCTCATGCCCCGCGTCGCGCACTGCAGCCATCTCCTCGGGGAAGGTCTCAAGACTGTGGCCAGGGATGAACCAAGTGGTCTTTATGTCGTACTTGGCAAACAGCTTGAGCATTCTCCGCACACCGACCGTCCCGGCAAAGAGGCCTGTTCCAAACTCAATAGTTAGCTTTAGCTTCCTAGCTACGAGCGCTGTCAATGCTCTTAGGGTTGCGCCCGCGACGCTCAGCGGCCCGTGAGCCGGCTTTCTGGCTTTCCTTACCTCTGCTAATGTCGTTTGATGAGTCCTCACCCCCATAAGAGCCGAGCCAGCCTGAGACGGCGTCGACGTCAACACCATAACCGATGAGAACGCGCTTCTTGCCCATGACGTCAGGTCTTTCTTGTTTGTTTTCTTTTTCCTTTCCTTTTTTGTTTTTTTCTGCTTTGCACAAGAGAATGATAAATACCGAATTATGCGACGAAGAGAATTAGATCAATCGAGAAAGAGGGAAGAACATAAGTAATGACACGGAAGAGATGGGACAAAGTTGAGATATAGAGATGCTAGAAAACCTACTATCACAAACGTCAATTATCTTCTCCAGCCGACCCCTCCCTAACCTGTCACATGATGGTAGTTGGGTGCTTTACCCCGACTTCGTAGTCTGATTTGGAGTTTGATAGATCCATCAGTGCATAAAACTATTAGATCGAGGTGGAGACAAGGGCATAGTGTACACTAGGGTTGGGGCTGCTTCTTCGTTTGCTATGCCTGATCTGGAATAATAGGCTTTGGAGACAGTTACAAAGTAGTGTATAAAGTGATTCATGTTGGAGTATTGAGATACGAACTGTCGGGGTATTTAAGAAAGAGACGCTAAAGCTACATCCATTGACGATGGACTTGTGCGAGTGTCTGCGGGGAAATTTTAATCACCAAGACTCGTCCACAAGCTTGACCCGGGAATTGGACTGTTAATATCAAAGCGGATGAACGGAAAATGCACCCGAGGGAACGGCCAAGCTGGGTATGGTGCTAGACAGGGCGCCAATGAAGCTAGCTTATGAACTTTATGGAAAGGCTAGCTACTTTGATATCTGGACAACGAGTCGTCCTTTGAATGATGGATCCTGGTAAGCCTCCACAATCCTTGGGATCTCGTCGAATGCGACTATAGTAACATGAGAGCGAACGTTGTGCTTATCAACCACTTCCATCATGCGCTTGGTAGACTCAGTATCCGCAACGTAGCTTCCACGGATCACCAGCTCCCTGAAGGCCATAATCTCTGAGTCAAAATGCCATCCCTCTGGTGGAAGGCCTAGGACAACTAGCACACCTTGAATCCGCAGTAGTGTCAATGCCCAGGCATTCGCAGCAAGAGAGTCTGTACAAACAACGACGGCGGCAAGCCCTTCACCCTTTGTGAAATCCTGAATTTTGGCTGTGGCATCGCCGGCCATCGAGTCCACGACCAGGTCCGGTACCAAGTCTGGGTTCGATACTTCGGTCGCGAGCTGTCTACCCGCTGGCCTGCTGTCGATAGCTACGACCCGGTAGCCTAATGCTTTTGCGAATTGAACGCCCAAGTGGCCCAGTCCCCCTATTCCCACAATGCCTACGGCATCGCCATACTCCAGACCAGAGGTGGCTTTCTCAATGGCTCCCCAGACTGTGGCCTGTGATAACGATTTAGTTTTGGATCTTTCGCGTTTCAATGCGAAATGGTTACCACCATGGGTTCTGATTCTGGTCTATTAATCTGTGACTTACCCCTGCACACATCAATGGTGCCGCTTGCTCAAAGGGGATGGACTCAGGAAGCAACACTGTCGTACTAGGGTCCGCCGTCATATATTCCGCAAACGCTCCATCGTGTCTGAAGCCCGCCATTTCTCGGTGTTGACAAAATCTTGGATCTAGTCCGCCGCTCTTCCGCTGCGACAGACCGCAGCCGATGCACTGCCCACATGCGTTCTTGAAATTGAGCACTCCTACGCGGTCTCCTGGCTTCCAGCTTCCTGTACATTTCGATCCTACCTGAACAACGACGCCGGAGGGCTCGTGGGATGGGATCATGGGAAGCGTAGTGGGGAACTGGCCCTGGATGACCTGGAGATCGGAGTGGCAGAACCCAGCAGCACGGACGCGGATGAGCAGTTCATGGTCTCTGAGTTCGGGGATTGGCTTTCTTTGCAACTCATAGGGCTGGTTATACTAGTTTTATTTCGCTTCAGTCAGGGCGTGTTCTATTCTGGTCAGAGAGAAGGGTAACTATGAATTCAGCACATACTTCGCATAGGTGAGCCACCTTCATGGACTGCGGTTCGATTTCCGATGCCATTTTCTGACTTTGGTTCAGCTCCGCAGTGTCGAAGACACACTTTGGCATTAATCAAAAAACTAAAGTAATAATAACATGAGATGCATACCATATTCCACCTATTGCTTCAAGTCCTAGAGTGTCCGCATTGCCTTCCGTTTACATATTTGGCATGGTCCATTCACCCAAAGAGGCACACATCTCGTAGGTCTATTATCATCCCATTTCAGCTGGTTCAGGGAATCGGGAATCAGTAGTCTACCCCGAGAAGCTTGGCATGCATTCTAGTGCTGGGGCAAAAGCACGCCGGAGGTTACCCCATAACATGGTCTTGGAGGCGAAATGTTGGGGTATTCCAGTGTCTCACCTCACATCTCCACCAACTCCATTCTAGTCTCCATGAACTAGTCTCCAACTTTTTGGTGGCAATGGAAATCTTCACCTCGGCTGCCATTCGATCTACCAACTGACTTCTGTTGTTGAAAGCATCGAGCGTCTTGGAACAATACTTCGGTATTGAACTATATGCTTTAAAGATCCGTCGTATTTGTCATCGAAATGCCTTCAAATATTCCCTTCATAGGCACGTTGACCTGCATGATAAGTGAGTAGCATTGCAGGCTTGACTGGGCGCATTGATTTAGATCGCGTCCGCGGAGAAATCCATCCTTTGCGACTCCTACCACTGCAGCCCCAACTTCTTATCAGCAAGAGACGATCTTTTCCAAGACAATATCACCAGATCACTTGATTCCTATCTGTCCTTATCCAAAGATCGCAGCCATGTCGGTGTTTTTCAAAGATATCTCTCCGTATGTTTGAATATGACAATGCCACCCACTCAGAATTCAATTCACTAGTTAGTACTCTTCTAACAGTGACACCTTCTCAGAAACAACCCGGTTAAAAAGGGCGACGTCGAGGCGCTCCTGGAGAAGCACCTTGGTATACAACTTGACCCTAAAGAGTCGAATGACTATTACGAACTTCTAGCCGCCGTACACGACTGCGCAGAGCACATTGAGAGTCTCCCTGACTACCAACCAATTCCCGACGAGCAACGATACCCACGGGAAAATATCCGCCGACCACAGGGCGAAGAGCAGTTATTCGGCGAAGCATGGGCACACAAGTTTCTGATTAGGGGCTCCCAGAGCAGCAAGAACAGCGCGCCCTATCTAGCGGGAAAGACTGCCAGCATAAAGGATTGCATCGCTGTGGCTGGTGTACCTCAGTTCTACGGCAGTGACGCGTTCGATCCATGGACACCAGTTACTGACGCCACGGTCGTGACGCGTGTCCTGGATGCCGGCGCGGATATCCTTGGAACGTCGACCTGTGAGCACTTCTGTAATTCTACAGCCTCATTTACGAGCGCTCAGGGAACTGTTGAAAACCCTATTAGAAAGGGATACTCAGCGGGTGGGAGCACTTCCGGTGGTGCTGCGCTGGTCGCTGCTGGGGTTACCGACATCGCCATTGGTACCGACCAGGGAGGGAGTATCAGAGTTCCCTCGGCCCTTTGCGGATGTACGTTGAAAATCTTTCTCCCTTAGATGTGCAAGGCACTTCTAGTTTGGAGAGTTCTGCGTCCACATATCTAATAGTTATGCTCCCAACTAGGTGTCGGGCTGAAGCCAACTCATGGATTAATTCCCTTTACTGGTATTACAAGCGGTGATGCCATTGATGACCACGCCGGCCCTATAGCCCGTTCGGTACTGGACGTAGCTAGGTGCCTGGATGCCATGGCTGGGTATGATGGTATCGATGACCGGTCGTTGGGTGCAGGAAAGCAGGGGTCCTATGGCTTCACCGAGTCTCTTCAGTCAAGTAAGGAGGTCCCTCCGAGGCTCAATGGCATTAGGATCGGCATCCTTTCCGAAGGGTTTGAACAGAGCGTGGTGACGTCAGACGTCAAAGCTGTTGTACGTGACGCGGTCAAAAGGTTCGAGGAACTGGGCGCGACGGTGAAAGAAGTCTCTGTGCCAGACCACCTTGAGGGCCCTGCAGTATGGACAATCCAGCAGCGCATCTCGGGAGCCCTCGGGATCGTCGGGAAAGCGCATGGCAGACGGGGTCTCTACCTCACCGAATTTGAGCAGGCGCGCCTCCCTTGGACTACGGAGAACTTTGCGCGCCTATTCCCGTCGACCAAAAACACCGTCATCAACGGGCTCTACCTTGCGGACAAGTTCCCGGGGCTGTACGGCCGGACGGTCAACCTAAGCCGGCGGATACGCGATGCCTACGAGAGAGCCTTTTCCGAGTTCGATGTGTTGGTGATGCCCACGACCCCCTTCGTCGCCCCAAGACATGGATCTCGTTCCCCGCCCAAGTCCTCGTTCGCGCCTAGCACTGGGTTGACCACGAACACTGCCGTATTCAACGTCACAGGCCATCCGGCGTTGTCGATCCCTGTCGGATGGGCTCCTGCGAAGGATGATGCCACCCTTCTTTTGCCCGTCGGGATGCAGATCGTGGGCGCGCTTGGGCAGGACAAGAAGGTTCTGACAGTAGGACATGCCTGGGAGGTTAACTTCGACTGGAAGCATGGTCGATCTGGGGTTTTGAGAGAGAATGGCCACTCGAAAACAAAGACGAACGGCCACTCAGTGACAAATGGTGTTGTTAATGGGACGGTCAATGGCGACTGTAATTAGGGTCTTGAAGACTAAGGAATGAGGGTCGCGGTATCATAGGACAGTGTACGTAGAGGTTTTTCCAGTATCGGCTATAATGTTGAGGCTTTGCTCTTCTAGTAAATAGCAGCATAGGGGTCAAACAATAAAGATCTAAAGATTTTCGCAGATCTTGGTAATGACTCCAGTGATACAGAAATACCTGAGCATCCCCTAACATACTCTCCCGTTTGCTGGCCCCAATTATAAAAGCAATATTAACACAGGCAGAGTCTATTATCGCCTAGGAATTTTGCTGCTTTGTGATAATACTCCCGTGAAACAGTTGTGGTTTTTATGTCGTGCAAACAGCGGAGAAGACGAGGGAACTGGACACATATGAGCTGTAATGACAGCGATTGACATGAGAAATATTAACGTGTTATATTGATAGATCTTTATTGCGGTTAATTAATCGTATATCCTCCATCTACCACCAGAGCGTGTCCCTGAATGAACGATGCCTGACTTGAGCATAAGAACAGGACGGCATCCGCAACCTCTTCTGGCTTTCCCATCCTCCGCATTGGCGCGATATCTATGGCTGGCTTCAGTCGCTGCATCACCTCCTCAGACCCTGTGGTCATGGGGGTCTCTATCACTCCTGGGCAGACGCAATTCACCCTGATGCCATCCCGCGAGTAATCGATCGCATCAGAACGAGTCATGTTTATAATGGCAGCCTTGGAGGCACAATAAGCAGCTATTGGGGATCTATTAGAACGCACTCTTGTGACGGAAGAGGATAGATAGCTTCTACAACTTACCGGCACCTGGACGCGCGACAATGCCTAGCTGGCTGGCGATGTTGACGATAGTTCCGCGCTGGTTTGGATGCGCCGATAGCGGTTCCTGCTTTAGCATCTGCGCCAGCGCCGCGCGGGACGCCAGCCAAGTTCCCTTGTAATTGACACTGGTGATAGCATCAAACGTGCTCACCGGGGTCTCTGTCGAACGGAGATCATTCCCGAGGATGCCTGCGCAATTGACGGCATAGTCGACGCGGCGAAACGTGCTGGAGACGCTGGCCATGAACGAGTCAACAAAGGACTCGTCCGAAACGTCACCGGCACGGAGAACTACGTGCGCTTTTGGATTCATAGCCACAATGGCGTCGCGGGTTCGAGATAGAGAGTCCCCATTGATATCTGTGATGGCGAACCTCAAGCATCCCGAGCTTGCGAAGGCCTTGGCTACAGCAGCTCCAATCCCTAAGACAACGAAAGGCAGGTAAGCATGGGATGCAATGTTGAAACGGCCAAGATTCGAGATGCTCGGGGCTAGTCACCTGTCCCTCCTGCGCCAGTGATGAAGGCCACGCCTGGGAATCTTGCTAGTGCTGAGGCCATGTTCGATTGTACTTTTAAATTTTAACTGTTCTTTTTTTTTCTCCGACTTCTCTGTTCCTCCCTGGTGTTCGTTTTTCTTCGATGAATTGAGGGATCGCCACTCTAACTTCTGCACCTTCGTATAGCAGAACCCCGAATTGCATTTACCGTAACCACGACCGCTTTGATCTCCTCGGCCTCCCCATATTTACCCTATCCTGCTCGCCTATCGATGTGGGTATGCCCATCATGTGTGCAGTTTAGTCTACACTATGCCCCGAATCGTTGGAGGCAGAAGATGTGTGGAGCTGGTGGAGAACTTAAATCAACTCCTCCAAGATTATGGAGATTGAAACATCCTTGAGCTTCACGCCGAGACAAGAGAGCTATTAGCCAATCTAACCCAAAAGGGAGCGGTCTATCAGCTCAGCATATCACCTGCCTCTTCTAGCTTAGTATCACTAACTGACACTAGCAAAGCTTTTCCTCGACCCCAAGTGCCGAAGGTCCGTCTTATTTGGGTAGTAGTTGTTAGAAGATAGGCCCTGAAGAACAGCTGAAAACAGCTTAGGGTGTCAGGCATAACCAAACTAACTTAGCCATGAAAAGGCAAACACCAGCCAAGACAGGAAATATCAGTCATTATCTATAAAAGCCTAAAAACCACACTATAAAAGGGGTTTTTACTAACATCAGCTAGTCTAGCAGGTCTAAGCTATATAAATAAAATATTTTTAAGGGTTAGTAAAAATAGTAGCCATTTTAATAGAAAAAAGTAAATACTAGCTAAGTTAGCTAATATAGATAAATAACCTATATAAAATCTAAAGAAAAATTTCTATTAGTTAAATTTAATAAAAATTTTAATATAAATTATATTTTTCTATTTTCTATATAATAATTATAAGCCTAGCTTTACTTAGTCCTAAGTTAATCTTAAAATTATTAATTTAAGATATTAACTATATTAAGATATAAGAAGATATTTTATTCCCTATATAGTTTCTATACTAAAGTATATACCTCCTATATACTAAATATAGCTCCCTATTATAATAGAATAAATAACTTACCTTTAATCAATATTTTATAAAATACTTACTTATAGTATTTTAAATACCTATTTAAATATCCCTTTTATTATCTATATTCCTATCCTTCTAAAACTAAAAAACTATATATTCTATATATAAATCTAATTAAAATAAGTTCCTTAAAAAACTCTAAGTTTATTATTTCTAAAGCTAAGGACTAGCTTAAATAGCTAGATTAAGTTAGCTATACTATATAAACTTTAGACCTTATAAAATATATTATAATTAATAAAACTATTAGCTTTATAGATAATAATAACTTAGCTATAAATATAAAAATTAAAAAGCTTAAAGAGTTTCTAAAGCTTAAAGATAATAAAGGATAGTAAAAATATTTAGTTTAGATTAAATAATATAATAAATATAAATAGAATATATTAAAGCTTAAAGGTCTCTTATTAGACTCTATTAATTTAGTACTCCTATTTAATAAAAGTAAGTTTTAAAAAGTTAATAAGATTATTATTAAATTAAAAAAGATATTTAAGATTAATTAAACTATAATAAAAATAATAATAGAAAGTAAATAGTAAACTATCTTTAATTAAGACTTTAAAAGATCTTTACTTATTTAATAGAAAAAAAATCTTTAAGTTTACTTCTAACTTATAGAGTAATAGAAATACTTTCTTATAATAAAATATAAACCTTATACTTATTTCTATAATATTCTTATAAAAATCAACTTTATTATAAGATATATTAAAGCAGAACAGTGCAGCCTACCTAATCACTAATAAAGGAAATAGTTAAATAGGAGTCTCTTATAAGAGGTTACTATAAAACCTCTTATAAGGTAGTAATAGATATTAGTTTTAATAATAATTTCTATTAATTAATAGGAATAGAGCCACTTCACAATAAGAAAAGAAGTCAACTTCTAAATAAAAAGAGGTCTTAAATTACTTTTATAGTAGTTACTTAAAATACTTTAGGGGTATTTACTAAGCTAAAATAGGTAGCTTAGTGTTACTAGGGAATAAGAGAAGACTTTAAAAATAGATAGATAAGATAAAAAACTTATTTTTAAATTAAGAACTATAAAAAAATTAAGAGAATAAATAAAAATAAGTATAGAAAGTATAAAGAAGTATATTATAAAAAAAGGCTTAATAGAAGGATTTAAAGAATTTATCTATCTTTTTATTTAAGAGATATTTCCCTCTTATATAAGAGAGATAATAAAATAAAATAATGTTTATATTAGAAAAATATTTTTCTATTCTACTATTACCTTTATCTTTACTATATACCTCCCTTTAAGTTATTACTCTATACTATAAGTAAAGACTTAAAATAAGTAAAAGAGGTATATAAAATATAAAGAAACTTTAATAATAATAGGAAACTATTAATTAACTATTTCTTACTTTTTACTTTAATAATATTTTTTTTAATTACTTTAAAAGAGTATTTTATATTAATTAGCTATAGATATTAAATATCTTAATATAATATATTATTTATTATTATTTTTAT
>JUDQ01000382.1:0-31178 GCA_000812075.1 Scedosporium aurantiacum
CCCCTCTTTTCTTCCCACCCTCCCCCTTCGCTAGTTCCCTCGAGAACTGGTCCGGCTAGCCATCCCCGTCCTCTCTGTCTGCCTCTCTCCCTCTCTCTCTACCCCGGTCTCCTCGTTTCCCCTTGTGCCTGCCATGTCTCTTCTCTACCTGTTGGAAATTATTCCTCATTCCCCGTCCGCTAGTCAAGATAGAGGAAGACCCTCCAACATCGTAGGTGCAAAAGGGCTGATTGGGTACTGAAGCTCCTCTCAGTCACCCCTCTTGTTTCCCCACAAACTGCTCCCTCTTTCCCCTTCACACCCATTCTAGAGCACGAGAAGATTTGGGGGCTGAGAGTCTCCTGCGCAGGCAGCTCACATCAGGTTTAGGCACGATACAGCCTTTCTCTCTCCTCTCTCTTATCCTCTCTCTCGGTCTAAGGTCAGTAGTGATAGGTCCACGACTAGTAGGAACGACTAGGAGGAAGACACTAGTATCTAGTGTGCAGCTGGTGGAGGAGCCTAATCTGAGCTAGACACGGGCAACCGCTGCTAGAGTGAGTTCATGTGAGTGCGGAAGCCTGCGGCATTTTCACAAGTTGGAGGGATCCTTCCCGCATAAGTTGTTTTTTTATATTACTAGAGGCTATGTCGCAAGACGCCGCTCCCCTTTCAGCCTCCTCTACATATCTACTTCTTTTGCGGTGTTTGTGAGGAAAGTTTGTGTGGAAATGACGGTATATAGAAACCCAGAGTACATGGAAAGAGTAAACGTCATTGATGAGTATGAAAGAGAAGATTTGCATTCCATTAGGGTGAGAGGGCATAGTCTGATGTCCGTGGGAGCCATCGGGGAAGAACAACGGATGCTTCCTTTCCCGACACTCACTTCTAAGTCGAGTCGCCTAGGCGGGAACGACAGGACCCACAGTTCATCTAAGCTCTAAAGGTGGGAAGGAAGAACAACCGCGTGAACAATACATCAAACGGTCATTGGAGTCTATAACGGACATGGTATAGCGCGGGGATGTGGATCGAGAAGGAGCTACAACGGCTCTTCAAGAACTGCATGAGGTTGGGCTATCTACAACAGGGAAGAAATGAGACAACAAGACAGGAGAAAAGAGCCCAACGTCACGATCTTCGGCTAGAAGTGGACAGGGGGAAGGTAGGGTAGATCCAGGAGGGAAGGGAATTGAGGCTTCTGAATGGAAGTGGCAAACTGTGCTGCGCTAAGTTTTCTTTTCGTCCCCAAACACCGAAGCCCTGATGCATCTCGCTATCCATATTGAGCGCCAGGCATAGGTGAGGGAAGCGGGGTGCCAGAGTGGCTAGAATGAGAGGGCGAAAAAAAGGTAGTTGGTGCAACAGGACGGGGGAGGACAACAGGCATGGGGAAAGTTTTAAGGCGGCCATAGGGGTTTTTTTTCTCCTCTCCTTTTTGTCGTCTTGTCATGGAGAATGAAAGGGTAGGGCAGATCAAATGTGCCAAAGAAAATGCTGCTGATAATCGACAATGCGTTATTGTTCAATAACCACCAAAAAAAGTTGCCGGCGGCGATGCGAGATGTGCGTTTATCAGGCGAGCGAGGCCAAATAAGCGGCCAACCGCTCCTAATGACACGCTCCTCCTTCCCACCCCCCCTTGTCGCCCCTCTGTGATCTGTTCCCACCATGGCCGCTTCTTGGGCCTTCTTTCCCCCCCACCACCTACCCCTGGTATCAACAAATTGCACCCCTTGCCCTTGTCGGGGAGTCTGCATAGAAAGACAAAAAAAAAAAGCAAAGGAAAATATACCCCGCGGAAGGCGTGGATGCAGACGGGTCACTGCGCTGGAGAGAGGTCGCCGAGTGAGGGAGAGAGAGGGAGAGGAAGAGAGCACACACCTGCACCTAAGTCGTATCCGCAACGATGTCCTTTCCATTGCCGAATGGGAGAGGTGTGAATGCTGGTCGAGTGCTTTGTCACTTGGCTAATGGACCCGGTTGGCCCTGCAGCGCATCCGGAAAGGCCGCTCGTCTGACTCTTCGGGATGAGCCTCGCTGAAATTATAGATATATCAGGGGGGAAATAAGGACGGCCAGGGATCAGCAGTCTCCTGCAGCGGGATACACCCATGTTCCATCGGGCGGGAAGACACTTGTGAACCGTCTCGGGCCTGCTTCGACGGGGCAGGGGCGGGGTGGAGCGGGGAGGGAAGAGGGAGGAAGAGACGCCGAGAAGGCCCATATGGCCAGGGTCGCGATGGTGGGAGTTGTGTGAAGTGGCGAGTGCCCATGAGGGACGTAATCAGATGGTGTTGGGTACAGATACACCCCCAATCTGGCACCGTGCTTCAGGGGCTCATCATCCGGTCGAGGTGGCGTTCGAGGGAAGGACGGGGTAGTTCGTGGACGGCGGGATCGTGGTAGTCCTGTAGTTCTTCTTTTCTACGCCTGGATTGATGAGCCAAGTTAGCTATGTATGTTGACCTATTTCACTAAAACGGACAAGAGCAGGGAACAAAGACAAAATCGGCATATTCATATGTTGGTGATAGGTGTATGGAGGCAGAAGAAGGGTTAGGGAAACGGAAGGGGGTAGAAGTTAGGTGCAGGAAATGCCTGGACGGGGGCGTGGAAGCAGGAGGGACGTCGGAGGCGGGATGCATATGGCTGCCGCATCACGCATCGCCTACGGAGTACCATGTTACTCCCTCCCGGCCCCCATTCCAAGAAAGAGAGTGGCTTTCGGTGGGGAAAGAGAAAATGGAGCCGGGAAATTTCTGGTCATGATCAACGTGGCAGCCAGACAGCACTTCCAAAGACTAACCTGCAGGGTGAGGTCGAATCAGAAAGGCTCCAATGCAGAAGGGTTAACTCTTCCCAAATAGCCCGTTCAAACAACAAGTGGCCCAGCACGGAACCTATACGGGGGGTTATGTTATGTTATCAGGAGTGAATCGCATCAGGTATAAGTTGGGCCCATCTCTCCTCCGGGGGAAAAAAATCATAAAGCAACTCTGCTTCTCACAAGTGGCACATTCTCACATCCTCGATTCACCTTAGAACATACACCTCGAACCCTCCTCCTTGTACGCAAGCATCCCTTAAGAGCACAAACATCTCCCTTCCGTCTTCCAAACGCACTAGACAACAACGGAACAACAAGTCTCTTGACTAGTCGAACGACACCCCAGAAGGGAAAACGGCAAGAAAAAAGACGAAAAAAAAGAGAAGAAACGGCTGCAAAGAAAGACGAGACTCGACAACGGAAAGAACAAAAAATAACTCTAGAAAACGGTTTACTCCCCACCTTATACGGCTCGGCACTTCGGACCTGGCCATCATTCCCTTGGCCTTGTTATTAGAACTTTTGACCTAGGGTCGCAGAGGCAGCCAGTAAGTGGGTCGAGCAACCTAGGGCAATATCGGCGTCATGCAAGGCCAAATGCTACAGGACCGAGACGTGTGTGTTCTAACAACTCCATTGCCAAAACAGAACAGGAGGCGAAACAAGAAACGGGAAGCAACGAAAACAACAAGAATGTGCTACTTCGACCAGACACGATGGACGTGTGGATATTGGAGGTGGAGTCACTTTCGGCAGCAGTGTCCCAAGGAGTACCGAACTGGCGAGACGTGCGGCCTGAAGCTCGTCAACCAAGTCTACGACCAAGCAGACAAGTGCAGACTGTGTCTTGACATCGACAAGAAGGCACGCCGCCTCGCCAAGATGAATCGAGACATCGAGCGATGGCTAAAGGAAGGAAACCGAACGGCAACGATCGAGCGAACGGCGGCGGAAGCGCAACACGTCGAGGCTCAGATGGCCGAGATGCACCGCCAACACTGGAAGCGAGTACAAGGCACTGACTACTAGTGCTCGAAGAAACATACCATGGGGACGGTTCGCTGCAAGGTGTGTTCCTAGAGAAAGGGGCGGGGGGGCCAGGAAAGGAGAGGGGAAAGTCGAGAGGAGGGATTTGTACTTTTCTATATGCGTGTTTATGCTTGTGCGTCTGCTTTACAGGTTACTACGCTCTTAGTTCTGAAGGAACCAGCTGGAGTAATGGTAGAAAATAGCGTGATTGGACCATCGAGAGTTTCGTACGGATATTATAGTGGGTGAGAAGAGGGCACTTTCAGGGCTAATGGGCATATCCTGCGGGCAAATGTACGGTAGGCGAGAAGCCTATCTGCCCTGCTTTGATCAGACTTTGTCTTATCGAGAGAGCCTCTCTTTTGATTGGGAAGCAGAAATGGACGGGCACTTCCTCCATAGGGCTCCTAGGCCTGGGAACACCCACGGGAAGACTTTGCGGCTTGGGTAGTTCGCTAATCGCGCAACCTATTCTTTCCTCGGAGGCCCGTTTGACAGCAGGCAAGGTCGAGAGGGAAACAGGAGAAGGGAGAGGGGGCTCGAGGAGGCCCGAGAAGAAAAAGAGAGCAAAGATTGAACGCAGACTTTCGGTTGGATAAAAGGGGAGGAGAGGGCAGGAATGATATGGCAAGGTTAAAAGGAGTTTTTGTTTTGTTTGCTGTTTCCATAGCTGGCCGCTTGCGCTAGCCAACACATGTACTCTCTCTCACACTCTCTCATTCTCTCTCTCTCTCAATTTAGCTAAAGAGATAATCGTGCACCTCATGAAACGTTCAGCTAGTTCATGAAATCTCGATTGTGCATTTCTCCATGTTTCTAACGCCACGACGGGTACTAAGCCGAGGTCGGGCGCGTGATACTTCATGCGGTTCCTATGACATCAAGCCATGTCTGCCTCTGATCCAACCAGTTTTAGTACTCGCCTTGCTGGCTAGCTCTGATAGATCTCGGGTGACTGGGTGGGTGGGTGCGATTTTGCAGCCAAGGTGCACTTGCAGCATGGTGAAGGCGCAGGTATAGCCTACGAGGACATAGGACATGGAGCGTGCGGAGGACTAGGAATGGAAGGTACAGTAACATGGTGTAGAGGCATCGACGCATCGACTACGTTGAAGAAAAGTAGCCGACAGGAAAACATGACGATGACGGTAGGGCTAAAGGGATTTGTGGACAAGAGGACGCAAAGGCCTAAGCCCTGGTGTGAGAGCTGAGATTGGATACCAATGGGTAAATGACAGCGTAGGTTGTGGGGCGCTAGTAATAGCGTGAGTAGAGACTGAGAGGCAAGAAGGAAGGTGACGGAGGCCATATGCGCGAGAGTGTGCGTGTTGTGCGTGTGTGTGGGCGGGCAGTTGTGGACATACATATGTGGACATGGGGGTGGGCGCATGAGTTTGTGGAACTGCAAGATTCTCATGGTCATCTATTCAACGTCCGAGGAAATTCATAGTACATATAACGGGAGGACGACGTCGCTGCACGCGTGTGTGTGTGTGTCTGTGTGAATCTCCATCTCTCTCTCTGTTTCTCGCCCAAGGTCGGATCTCGTTCTTCATCTCCTCGTGTGTTGGGAGAAGAGAAGAGGCTGACTCTCTCCGTCAGGGTGTCCCGCAGAGCACCGCACAGAGGAACGGACCCAATCGCGCGTCGAATCTACCCGTCGAATGTGGCGCCCCCTCAACCTGTTGCGATTTCTAGAGTGTTCACCATCTCGATGGTAATGGGATTCGTCGACCAATTACGCGAGGCCAAATGATGCAGGCCCTTGCTGTACTATCGAAAGATTGGACCGGACGGGGTCGAGGTCGACCAGTCCCAGACCCTGCTGCCACCGAGAAACGCAACTGTACCGAAGCCGGAGAAAATAGCAAAGGGCATGCACGCTGACAAAAAAAAATAAATAGGGTGGATCATAACGAGAGGCATGTTCGTGGGGCCCCATGCAGGAATGGAAAAATAATTATAGTGGCATGGTCGGGACGGGACGCAGGCTCGAATGGGCCCAGAAGGTTTCAATGTTCTTCAATGCTATCCTCAAATTCTTCCCCACCGCAATGTAGTAGTCCACACTGAAAAGAGGCACGTGGCCGCTGCTAAATGGGTATCATTGCAACACTGCGACGCTGGAAAACTTCTGCGGAAAACTTCTCGCTGGTCTTTTCCCGAATGCGGCAACATGGCCGGGGATTGGTGATCTAGACGTACAGGTCGCCTTGATTACCTGGCGTAAAACATAAATGTATAATCGAACAAAGGAGATGATCCGTAGCCCTAGTTGCAGGCCTAATGGAAAAGTGTATGTAGTGTATGTGGGTGTAGGTTGGACATGGAGTTCATGACCAAGATTTCAAATTGGGGTATTCGACTGCAGTCATTCCCCACATCTATCCGTGTGTGGAGCGTAAATGCTGCTAGAAAATCCAGCCGGAGCTTGGGGCGACAAGCGCCGTGAAGCCCGTCATGGTTGAGTGATCCGAGGGTTTGGTTGGACTACGACGGTAGCGCGCGTGTCCCGCATATCGTACAAGGTTGGTCGGACCGGAAGAAAACAGGTACTCGGGGATGACATTCGACCACGGGGTGGTGTGTGTGATATGCAATGGTGTGGCCGTCGGCAGACAGAGACGCAAATGGGTGGGTTTCCTCACGTCTTCTCTCGCAAAACCAGCCTACGAAGCTGAAGCCCGAGGCACGCTTCAACTCATGGCGGCAGCCGCATCCGCAAATGTACCTACGAGGGGTTTATTATCCTCGTCATTGGCAGCCGTCTCACTGCGTTGCAGTTCAATCGTGTCTTGCTCATCAGTGAGCCAGTCGACTTGCACCCCTTCGACGTTGTCTACTTCATCCCCCTCGTCGTGAGCGGCGAGCTTGGAGAGAAGGTTCTGATAGCGCATCATCCGAGCCTCCTGGCCAGCGTAGGCAAATGGAGCTGGCGCCGAATGACGACCGTCCCCTTGCGGCGCAACTTCGAAAATATCCACCATATTCCTATAGAGAATGCATATTAGCGTTTTGGGCGGCAAATTCACACCACCACCGGTCGATGGGAGCGCCAACATACTCCGCGGTCTTTGCTACCACACGCTGGAGCGCTTCAGTCTCCCTCTGCGTCTCAAGGTCGTCGTCCTGGTTCGTCACAGTCTGTTCGCCAAAGCTTCCGTATTGAAGATTCGAGGGGTCGTCGAAAAGAGGTGATTCCTCCTCCTGTAAGGGATCGAGAGAGTGTGAGTTGTCTATTCGATGAGAGGCTTGAAGAGGGAGGAGCATTGATGAAAGGCAAACTCCAAGCAAAGCAAAGCGGGCATGTAACAAACTCACATCTTCATAAGCTTCCCTCCGCCGATTTCCGAGACAGGACGAACAGATTCCCATCGCTGCGAAGAATATAGGATGTCGACTAAAGAAAATGTACAGGGGAGTTTGGACGGAATGCGGGCTGTAGCCGCTACCCGAAACGGAGCATGAAGCTGAGTCCCTTGCTTACACACTTGGGAGAGTTGAGCTCCCTGAGGTTGAAAATTGTGCCTGCTACGCCGTAGCTACCGACAAAGTTGATGGCCCTAGATCGCTTGGTGGTCGCAATGGCATGACGCGACTTCTTCGAATTGATGAGATACGCAGCGCGGAGGGGAAATTGGATCACAGGCTGCTCGGTAAATTTTCGTTGCTGGGCAGGAACGATGAAAGATCGCGCAGGGGCGCGAAGAAGCAACAGTACTAATTATAAAAAGACACTGTAGGAATCGTATTGACGGCCCGTTGACAGCTGCAACATTAGGTTTGGCACTGACATCTCACCTTCCAGATGCAACGGATGGAGACCATCACCAAAAGGTCGTCAAAAGATGTTGATTTTACCCATAATGTACTTACTGATATTGTCTGTATATACTTTGGCATCGGATATACCCGATGAACCCTGAAATCAACGCTATCGACTATATTGCGGCGACGCGTATATGAATTTTACCCCCTAAACATGCCATGCCATGCCATAAAACAGAACAGAGACGCCAACGCCATTACCATATGCGCTTCGCCACCATCTCATACCTCGAGACTCTGTCCAAATCATCATCTTGCACCTTGTCCTTCTTATTCCTCCGCTTCAACCCCTCCTTTTCATCAGCATTCAACCACTTGCTCCTCTCCTCGCCAATCTCCACGTGGCCATAGCCGCCCGATCTCTTACCCTGCGCCATGTACGACTCCCTCTCCAACTTCCCCTGCGCGATTTGGTGTTCTCTATGCTTCATCTTGGCGTATCGCTGCCGCGAGTAGTGCAGGAGCACCATTCCAAGGAGAAGTTTCACGATGAGGAGGACGAGGAATACGATGAAGAAGAAGACCACCATCGTGACGGCAGCAATAGCGTCGTCTTTCGTCCATTCCCACCACTGACGTTTCTTGCGACCCCCGGGTCCAAACGGATCGCCGTAAACGGACCGCCCGAGGGAGTCCCTAATTAGTGTATCGAATCTCTCCAGCGCCGCCAGAATAGCCGGTGAAGTAGGAATGGCGGTATTCTCCGTTAATGATGTATGAGTGGAGGGGGGAATTGGCGGTGAGATACGCGTTGATAGGAACATATGATAGGTTTGGAAAGATGCCCGAATGAAGAGGCAGGAAAGAGGGAGGACTGGAAGGCCTAGCCTTCGAGTAAGGGATGGGGTAGTGAATGCCTGTGGATATCGGATATCGGTTAGCGTTACTCGCTGCCAAAGAGGAAGGTGAAGCGCCCAAGAATGCGCGCAGACTTACGTTGGTGTAGTAATCCTTGCACAAGATATCGAGGATGCGGCTATAAAAGGTACGCTTGATGTTGTTGAATTTGGTGACGTAGGCGTGTTTGATGATATCGACGAGAATTTCACTACCGATGACGATGAAGAACGGCGAGAGCACTTCTCCAGACAATATCCAGGTCGGGAGTATAGTGAAACTATGTGGAAGGATGGTTGGACTATGCAGAGGCTGCGTATTTGATGGTTCTAGGTCACCGGCGCCGGCTCCGGGAACGGACAGGCCGCCGACCTCAACGACATTGCGCATGCCAATGATGAGGAGCATGATCCAAAGCTGGAATCGCTCAACGATGTCGGCGCAGGTAAGTTGAAATAGGTTATCCCTTTCGAACCGTTTGAAAACTGTGCTTTTGACCTCCACGAATTGATTGGACATCAGCAGAGTCAACAAAGCATTGGAGTAGGAGTTGACGGCGACATTCAATGTGATGCATTGGAAATAGAGCGCGATCGCATGGGCGACGTTATACACTAGGGCTAGGACGAACATGCCGAGAGGCATAAGAACCTTTGACCGGCCCGAACTGTTCCTCGCAAGAGTCTCAGCGCTAAATAGACACTCAAGAATATCCTGTCCGAGTGAGCCTAGTAGTCGATCTCCAACCTGCGAGCGAAGGTTTCAGCAATACATTTCTCATTATGGGGCATTACACGGTGCCTGGAAAGGGTTGGTGGCTACCTCAAGTAAGTTGAATATCACGTAAAGTTTTATATCTGACTGGGCTCGGATGAAATGATACATCCGGCTTCCATCCAGTTTCATGAGAGCAATCGAGCTGCAGATGATGAGGGCTCCTTGTAGAAGATCTGCTTTGTTATAGGCAGACAGATTCGACGGCCTCGATTTCGTTCGGCGATGTCTGAAAATTGTGGAGCGAGCGCGATGTTTGGTCTGTGGGCCGCGGTTCACATAGCTTGTCGTTGAGGAAGAGGATTCCACGTTCGTCTGTTGTGGCGCCCCGGAACCTGAAGAATTCAGAGGTTTTCCCTCGGACGAACATGAGTCGACAGAATCACCCCTTCTCTTTCTTGTTCTAGACCTAAATATCCCGCGGGTCCATAGCCGCCCCAAGCCGTACCACACGAAGCCGGTAATCCATTTGACCTCCTTGGCAAAGACGTGGCCCCACCATTGGAATAATATACCAAGGGCAATGAGGAAGCGGAGGGGGAGGATGGTGAAGGTATAAAGCCATGAGTCAAGGCAGGCCAGGGCTCCAATAGTCAAGGTGCGTTCTAGGAAAGGGGGAAGTAGGATTACGTTGATTAAACGATCAATCTTGATCCGGCTAGACTCATAGGGAACATCAACGGTCGGGGGCCGCTGGATATAAAGAGGACTAGGCTTTTGGGCCGCAAGCTCGAGTTGAAGATGAGTTGGCAAGGACACTGGGGGCACCGGGATGGGTGTAACGGGGGTAACGGGGGCGAGCGCTGGATTGTTAGAGGCAGAGTCTCTCCTTTCTGGCCGATGGAAGGGCAAGGGAGTCTGGTGAACGAGGGGTGTTGTCGGTAGAGAATGAAGGCTTAGGTTGGGTCCAGCAGGGTTAAAGGAGTTGCGGCGAGGAGAAGAATGCACAGAGCCACCTCGATTTCTAGAAATCGGCGGTGTCGACAACGTCCGCGCATTGGTAGGCATTCGTGAAGTTGCGCTCGTATAGTCGCGATCACCATCTCTCGGGTCGCTACGTAGATCAACAGCCGGCCTGCGCAATATAGACTCCCTGATTGCCTGCAACTCGGAAGGCGAAAGACGTCCAGTACGGCGATGGTCTGTCGCCAGTATATCCGGGACGACCGCTATTGGAAGCGAGTGGGGAGAGTCAGTCAGCTGGTGGATTTCCGCAACTGACAACCGTCTGACATTCTCTTGGCTCTTGCTCGCTCTCATAGGCCGTCCCTGCGCAACAAAATTGCTCCCATTTATTTCTCGTTTCATCGCGTCGTCGGTCGGTAGGGGAGGTGGCATGGAGCCAGAGGAGGAGGATGAGGAGAAGGAGGAGGTATCATTCGGGTCGGGGTCAGCTCGGGTTCGAGTCGACGAAACGTCGGAAGAATAATCTTCGTCGGAATGAATCGTGGGAAGCGGTGTTCCAGTGTTTGGGGACACAGCCGATGCGATGTTCTGGGGCGTGCTCTGCTGCGTGCTCGGCGGCGGTGTGGGAAGCGGCGAGGAAAGCTGGTGGGAGGTCGAGTCGATGATGTCGTCTGCGGGCGGTACCCTGAGAACTAGCCCATTACGACCACATGTAGACATGTCATCTCTCGCATCACTATCGAGGTCGTCGCTTCGCTCAGCTTCGGCGGTGACGAGGCTTGGCCCTTTCCACTGTTCCTCCATCTTGCAGTCGGCGATGGGCCGTTGTCTGAGACTAGACCATGCTGAGTTTCAAGGGTTCAATCTGGCCTCGAGTTCGAGTTTAAGGTTTCTTCAAGCCCCAAATGATGGATGCGCGGCAATCTGTAGGTTGCACTGCGCTAAGGAAAAAGGAAAGAAAGGCGAAAGGGAAAAAGAGATGCCAACTCAGTTGCTCTTAGTGGACAGGTGATTAATTGATGTTGGTTGGAAAGTGTGGTGGGAAGCATCAATGATCAATGGATCCTTGATCATTTGCTGCAAGTTTGACAGGTGATGACACTGGACAGTTCGTTGGGATTTTGGGGTGGTTGTCGAACATGCCAATTCTCGAAGGCGCAATTGGTTCAGATCCGATACACTTTGTACTAACGCTGGAAACGGAATAGCTTATATAATACGAAGGACTTCTCCATTCAACATCACCACAAGATCGCCATTCCCACTTTCTCCATTGCCCCAAATTCACCATTCACCGCCAGAGATGGTACGATATCATCTCTGGTCCATCCTCGACTTTTCCAGATTCCGAGTATTATGCTATCTTCTCAAAATTATGGTAGCCTCAGCTGCTTTCAGCGGTCACAACAGCAACGTGCTACAAATAGTTTATGATAATGTCTCTCAGCAGAAGGAGTAAGGAAATACTGTTCTCACGGAGTGGCTGAAGGGTGGCATCGTGATGGCTCTGGCAACCCGCTCAGAAGTCTTAGGATTCGTTACGTTTCCGTGCTTCTGGAGAGAGATATTTGCCTTGGGAGATCCCCTTTTTACCGTAGTATTGCCGCAATCTTATGTACATCTAGGTGGTCAATACCTGGCCTTGGGATTGTGCGCAGAGCGACATGGCTTTCATCCTGTTGAGGAGGAGTGTGTCTTTTCTTCTTCTAAGTGACCGTGACCTACTTCGTGTGTGTGCTCCACGGTAGTATTGACGATCTTATTCTACTATCGCAAAGTCTAGTGCCTCGACAGCAAGGATATGCTTGGCAAGCGCAAGAGAGGCAGGAGGATACTTGATTCTTGGGTGCGAGCTTCTTCCCAATACTCTCTAGAAGGAAAAGATAACCGCTACATTTCCCAACTGCACGTATTTCAGGATTGGCATTGATATTGGTTGAAGTAAGCTAGGAAAATAGTACTGTCTTATTGACGAGATAAAGATCATGCTTAGGGTAATAGATGAGCATCCTACACGTCGCTGGAGTTCGTGATTAAACCGAAGGGGAGATTCGACGTGCATGGATACAGGGCTTTCAAGGTTACACGCAATGCGGAAAACAATGAACCCATTACCAGATGGCAGAAGATATGCTTAGTCGCGGTCGATTGAACCCCGGGACAGACGCCTCAATCGACTATTCTTGGGCTTACTGAGTACGAGGCCGAAAGCCAAAGGGAGACAGGCACTTGGGATTTAAGATTCCATTCGGTATTGGCATAAATTACGGTTTGAAGTACTCTCACTTACTGTAGATGGCACTTAATCTTCTCAAGATTCTGCCGATGCCTGTTTGAGGTGCGAGAAATTATTCTTAGGGGCAGCTTTCCTCGCGACTCCCCTAGGAAATCAGGGTTAGAAGCACAAACTATCGGGGCCTGCCATATGCTGAGCTCGTGGCTCCGAGCCGACATTATTGAAGAACTCAGAGCCAATATTCGTGCGTGAGGCGGATAAGACATTCTAACAATTCGTCGATGACGGCTTAAGTGCCGTGGAGACAAGATCGTGACCTGACACCCGGGTATGAAAGGGGAGAGAACATTTGGCAAGAGCCTTGGTGTGAGCCGGGAGGGAGCAGATATAAGACAGATGGTCAACATGTATGAAATAGGGGCCCAGGCTTTGGGGCCACTGTACCAATAAGTTGCTGATTCATGGTTCATAGGTCAATTCCATCTAAAATAAACTCCACGGCGAGGTTATCAATTCTGATCGACTCCGTGGTGATGAGCTGACCTCAATATCAATTCTACTCACAATGCCCTCCAAATTGTGTTGGTCGCATTGATGAGTCTTTTCCATCAATTAAACATTTAGAGCCGAATACGCGCCCCCAACAATAACCACCATCTCAATCCCTCTTCCCCGTCTTCCCCGCCCTCGCGAAAGCCGCTACTGTCGCCCTACCCGACTGTACGAGCAAAAACGTCGGAATCACAATCCAAAACGAGTTCAGGAGCACCATGTATCCATAGAAGTAATATCTCTCTGGCCGAGAGAATTCGAGGCCCCGGTAAATGTCCTCGTGGAAAAAGGTACCGTAGTACAAAACATCGCCGTAGAGCTGGCCGAGGCTGACGACCGTTTGGAGAAAATACCGGGCGGGGTGTTCGGTGGTAATTAAGTAGACAAGGATAAACGAGAGCGGTCCCCAGGCGAAGGCGGTGATGGTCTCCATGCAGACCATGAATGCGTCTCGAGTTAGGTAACGCGAGTCGGAGAGGGAGTATTCTTTCCAGAGCTGGTTGAGGACCGAGGAGCCGCTAGCGACATGGGTAACAGCAAAGTTGCCTATACACGGGGAAAGATAAAAGTTAGTAGAGATTGACGGAAAAGGCGCCCGTCGAGTGAGGCGCGAATAAAACAAGGAGAGGCGGAACCGGGAAGAGAAAATCAAAGAGTAGACGGACCTTCAAGGACGAGATGGATGCATCCGCACAGCACGAACCACATCGCCGTTGTTAGATCGGCGGTGGAGAGCCTGGGCGCGGCGCGTCGGATAAGGAAAAGCGCTGGCAGCAGGGCGCCGGCACACGCGGTGGAGAAGATGGCGAGGATGGTCTGCGTGGAAAGGGTGTTGGCGACATAGCCCGGAATGTCAACCCCGAGGGGATAGTACGGGTGGGTAGCGGTGTGGTTGGCTGCCATGTTGGGCGGTCGGTCACTGATGGGAGCTCGTTGCGGTGTGGTGAGTCTAACTTGTAAGGAGAATAAACAAGCTTTGGACGCCGAGCTGCCAAAAGATGAAGAGATATTTTGAGGAGAGGTTAAGAGGCTGATCTCAAAGGTCTAGAATTTGGCGGCGGGGGATACGTACTTATTGACCAGTACTGGAGCTACCCTTGCTTTCGAGTGGAAATGCAGGACTCCCCCTATCCCTGCCTCAATCGTCCCTACCTCGTACTCGGGTTCGTGCATCCATTGATTGATCCCATTTTCATTTCACGCCTATTAGAACCGGGTCCTTTGCCGGCTGGCCAATCCAAGGGATTTTTCTCTTGAGCATGGCCAATGGAACATGTACCGGGTGGTGTACCGCTCATTTTTCAACACTCAACCCTGCAGCACTGCAGTAAGCAGATGCCGGCGAGAAAACCCGCGGACCCCGAGGAAGAGGTAATCCTACATCAAATGTCTCATACCAGACTTCACCTTAAAAGGCATCGCATTCTACTTAACTTTTAGACTCATTTTAGTGATATATCGAGGCGCATCTGAGTGCTTGGTGACCTTGAAATTTAAGAAAAGTTGGGGATGGCAGGGTCCCCTTGACTAAATTGGTGTTTGCCCAGATGCCAGCAATCATTGATGGTTCAATGTTCCATTCCCCTTTTGGCTTGGTGGCGATGACCTACGAAGGAGATTAAGTTTAAGATACCAGGTCCCTGTTGCAATCGCCAATTGTGTCTATCAAAATCAGGCACGCCCCACTTCCCGCTCGCTACTTCCAAGTGTCGTAAAACACAGCGACATCCTCGAAAAGTCGCGTTCCCATTCGCTCAATTGACTTATGTCATTGGGAGAGACGAAGTACTTTGTATTCATTCTTTGAGCTCCTCGAGTCCCTTGAGTTCCTTGAGCTCCTCCTCTGGACCATCAGACTACCTTCTCTGTACTTCCTACTCTGAGATCAATTAAAGCAATATTGCCCGTGGGTTAAACTCAGCCCAACACCCTCTCCAAACCCTCAGCGGCATGCTTGCCCAACAAGTCCAAGTTCCCCATACCCAACAGCTCCAGGACAGTAATATCAAACCCAAAAGCCTGACGCCACCAATTCCTCATCTCCACGCCCACCAGCGAGTCCACTCCCAGCTGCGACAACGGCACACTCATGCTGGCATCTAGCTCCTCGTTGTTCCGGAGCAGGAATGTGAACAGCTTGCGGCCGATCTCGCGCGAAAGGAACGCCGCGGTCTCATCTTCGCGCAGTATCGCGCTCCCACCTCCCTCCTCGGCCGCGCCAGCCGAGCGAACTCGGGCGATGAAGGCCTGGAGGGCGTCGGCATTGCTGCTTCCTTGATCACCTTGGGATGAAGAGAGGCCCGTGGCATTGTGGTAAATCGCCAGCCTCCTATCCTTGCGGAAGAATGCGCGGTTATCGGGATGACTGAGTGGTATGCTCGTTCCGACACCGATCATCAACTGGTGCTTTTCGACGAACCCGGCTGCGCCAGAAGCAGCCGAGGCATTCGAGGTGATGGCGCTGATGGAGTTGGTTCCGTTGATCGTTATCGCTGCCGAGATGGTCTCTAGCAGCTCCAGCTCCGTAACCACATGCGCCTTGGCCTGCTTCACCCTCTGCATCAACCCTTTATCGAGCGAAGCCGCTCCGATGTCCCCCACCACGCCGATGTCGACGGCAGAAGCCGGCAGACCGAGTCCAAGTCTGTATTGTACAAAGGCGTCGAGGAATGTGTTCGCGGCACAGTAGTTGGCCTGGCCGGGCTGGCCCAGGATACCCGACAACGACGAGAAGAGCACAAAGAAGTCGAGGTCAAGACCGGCTACCAGTGCGGCCTCGTGCAGGAGCCATGTGCCACGTACTTTGGGCGCCACGGCCGCATTCCAATCTTCTAGGCGCATGCGCGGGAAAGCCTCGTCCCGTAAGACCATAGATAACTGCAGGATGCCCCTCAGGGCCGGGCCAGCCAGCTTCACAGCGCGTGCTACGTCGTCGGCGCTGGTAACGCTGCCCTTGACAATACCCACGTCGCAGCCCATGCTCTCTAGCTCACGCACCAAATCGACGTCTTCCGGGCGTTCTCCCCCACTTCTGGCGAGGAAGACGAGGCGCCGCGCGTTGTGCTCGACTAGGTAGCGCGCCACGGAATGCCCCAGGCCACCGAACCCTCCTACGAGCAGGTACGATGCCGAGCTGTCCAGTTCGAGTTTTTTGAAGGGTTTGGTGAGAGTCGGCGTGTCGACTTTGACATCACCATCTGCGCCTCGCATCGAGATGACAATCTTTCCCATGTGTTGACCTTTTTGCATGTATCGAAATGCGGCCTCGATCGATGAGGCATCAAACGCCTTAATAGGTCGGATCGGTGTTATGTAACCTTTCTCAAAGTACTCCATCACCGATCGAAGAAGTCTAGAAGCAGTACGTTAGGGTAGATAGGGAAGGTTGAAGGGAAATTGCGTCTGGGTACTCACTCCTTACAAGCCTCGGGCTTCTTGGCGTTAAACTCATCCAAATCAAAGCATGAATAGGTTCGGCAGGCAAGGAAAACGTCCATATCAAGCCGACCCTTGCCCAGAAGATCACGCTTCCCGATTTCTACCATGGTGCCAAACTCAGCCACGCAGCGCCAGGTCGCGTGCAAGAGCTCGCCGGACAGAGAGTTCAGGACTACGTCCACACCCTTGCCTTGAGTCTCGCGCATCAAGCCGTCTACGAAGGTTGTGTCGCGGGAGTTGAAAATTCGGCTTGCAGGCAAACCTATCGTGTCAGTCAGGTATCTCACCTTCTCCTCGCTACCAACCGTGGCGTATATCTCAGCGCCGACCATTCTCGCGAGTTGGATGGCAGCGAGACCGACTCCGCCGCAAGCACTGTGGATCAGTACAGACTAGATAGTAATTATCGCCCGATTAGACGAGTTCCTAATATTGATTGCATGATACAGCCACTGACTCACCTGTCCTTTTTGCAGACGACCAATGCTGAATAACGACGCTGCTGCAGTCGCAAAAATGATGGGCATCGCTGCGGCGTCTTCGAAGCTCAAGCCATCAGGGATTCTCTCAGAGTATCTCTCGCGGATCACGGTGTGCGTTGAAAAGGCACCTTTGCCCAAAAACATGATGCGATCCCCTGGAACGAGATCCTTAACCTCAGGACCAACCCGGCTCACAGTGCCGCTTGCCTCGAGGCCCAAGCCCTCCTCAGGGAAGGCAACGATTCCCAGGGCGCACAAGACATCCTGTAAAATCCCCATGTCAGCAACTCTAAGCTCCGATCAAAGGCCAACATGGTGTCAAAAACGATCAAAGTATGAGAAACTATCTTACTCTGAAGTTCAGTCCGGCAGCGTAAATCTCCACCTCTACCTCGTCGCCGCTCAACGGTCTCGAACCGCGAGGCGTCCATCGCAAAGAAGTCAGTCGACCCGGCTTATCCATTTCTAGATGCACGTGGTCTAGGCTGTCCTCGGCCACTTCGTCCTTCAGTGAGATGGGGTAGATGCGATCAACGAGGACGGTGCCCTCGACAATGGCGTACTCCATGTCTGAATTCAGCGACCCATCTTGCTCGCGCGTCTGGAACTGCGCGAACACGTCGATAATGCGGTCGACTGAGGAAGCCATATCATCTACCTCACATGTGGCCAAGTCCACCAGCAATTCATTGCGGATCTCGCGTGCGAAACCAATAATTTGGGCGTACCTCGGGTCGCGGCAGCGGACCTGGCATGGATGCGTCACCCATAGCAAGCCCGAACCGCCGAGACTGTTTATCAGGTCCTGGAATTCTTGGTACTTCTCTTCACCAATGTCGGCCAGGAAGGGGCGCTCCCTATCAAGAAGGGATATCACGTCCTGAGACGACGGTAGTTTGTCGCCGAGTTGACACCGCTGAACGGTGTAACCTCTAGCATGCAGCTCTTGGGAAAGCGCATCGGCAAAGTCAGTTTGGCCGCCGCGGTCGCATAGAATCGTGACAGCCTTCTTTTCACCTTGGCCATTTGGCAGAGTGTTGGCGGTTTGCGGCCTGGCTACCATGATGGCGTTAACTTGATGCGGCTCTTCGGCGTCAAGTGCAACGGCGTCGAGGCCCGCAAAGCCCGCGCCTATTAGCTCTGACTCCCATCGTTCCGGAGACACGAAGGGCTCATCTGGTCGACCGTCAGCCTCGCCGTACCACCAACCTGGGAGAGTGCCGAACACGAAGTTGGGCCACTTGGAAGGAGAGAAGAGCTCGTGAAGAAGCAGTCTACCGCCCGGTGCGAGTAGCATGTGTACGTTCTGAAGGCTCTCGCGCAGACTCTTCGTGGCGTGGATCACGTTGGTAGCAATGACGAGATCGTATTTTTCCCCGTCAAAGCCTTGCTCAGCTGGGCTTTTGCTGATATCCAGCGTGCGATACTCCATGTTAGGAACGTCCTTGAACAACTCCTTGGCCGCGACGAAGAATGCTGACGATATGTCGGTGAAGGTATATTTGGAAAATAGAGCTTGGCCCGTCGGCCCGGGTAGCCTCAAGTGCTTCAACATACTTGAGGTGGAAGCGCCTGTGCCTGCGCCGATCTCTAGAATCCGAGCGTTGGGCTTTGTATGTGTGAGGTGGCGCATAAAATCCGATCTGTCGCAAGCGTCGGTCGCGATGTAGAGCTTGGTTAGGGTGTCGTCCGCCAGCAGTATGTCAAGCGCCTCGGTCTGACCAGAGAGCAGACCCAAAATATTGGTGACCACTTTTTGCATGGCGACAGCGCAGCCTACCATGGGCGTATCGGAAAGCTGTTGAACGAGACTGCTCACTCTGTTCATGATAACTTGATCTCCTAGTTCTTTGGTGTCTGGGTAGGGGCCCGTACTGACGGCTTGCTCTTGGTCTCGGATCCAAGCCTTGAACTTTTTCATGTGGTGCAGAGTGGGTTCAACACTCTGGATATGTCGATGAGAGTAGACGACACAGAGCCGAGTAAGCTCATTCATGGCGTTGGTGTACAAATGACGAGGAATGGATGGTCTGATGAGGTTGGCGGCATCCAAGAAGTCGATGTGCGGGCCCCATGTAAGCCGCGCCGCGGACGAAAGGTTGTCTGTCTCTGGCGCCTCGGCCTCCTCGAGGGGCGAAAGCTTCAAGCCCTCCATATGGAAAACTACCTTGCCCTCCGCCAATATTTCCTGTACTTGACCGACGACGTCACGGTTACCCTTGATCAAGGTTGCCGAAGTTGACACACTCATGTTGACGGTGGGGTCGCAGGAGCGCATCCACAACCAGTCGATTTTGGTTGGCACTCTTCGGTATTCTTTTGCTGCGACCCGGCCTCTTAGGGCGGCGAGTGCTGCTGACTGGAGTGAGGCGTCTACTACGGTCGGATGCAAGTGATAGTGCTGTTCGTCCCCAATCGTGACGCCGTCAATGTCTGCCGTCGCTAGGGACTCCAGAGTTCCGGTTCGCAGCCCCCGGAGGCGTTGGAAGCGGGGCCCGAATTGCAACCCTGCCTCACCCATGATCCTATAGAACCGACGCTGGTCCATCTTGCGGGGGAGGTGTGTCAAGTCCCCGGCCTGCGTCTGCACCGGCCGCGACGTGTCCGTCGCCGAAGTGACTTGGCCAGTGCAGTGCTTTGCCCACAAATGGCCGTTGTGTGAGGTGATGGTAAACTCCCACCACTGACTATCAAGCGAGTCAGTTAGGCGGTGCGGACGAAAGGTGGTCACCAGCTCTGTGGGCTTTCCTTCCGCCAGGACCAGGGCTGCAGCGATCACCACGTCGCGCAGAGCAAAGCCATCTTGCCTACCACTGATCTGCCTTATCCCCTCGCCGACCATGGCTAGATAGCCTGCGCACGGGAAGATGGTATTACCCTCGATCTTGTGGTCCCGAAGCCAACTGGCGTCCTTATCGACATGAAGAAGGTTTCGCCAGCTGGGTTCCAGGCTGGTGCTCTCGAGCTGGCGTATGCCCAGGAGTGGATGGCTCGGGAACTCGCGGCATCGCCATTCATGCGCCATTCTCGATTCCCGCCAGTAGTCGCCATCGTGGTCCCAAGGATACGTAGGCAGGCCCGGGAGACAGCGTCCAGGCGGTATGAGCGCGTTGAAGTCCAAGGGCATGTTGAGCTCGAAAAGCGACCCGACAGCAGTCAAGAACGATTCTACACAGTCCTCGCCACGCTTCACGGCTGGCGCATATGGCGCTGATTTTGAAGCTTCAGTCAAGATCTGCCTCAGGGGACCTGCGAGGGCCGAGTGCGGTCCGATCTCTAAGAATGCCACGTTTTCCATTTGATCGAGGATGCTCGAAACAGCCGACCTGAAGAGTACGGGGGACTCGAGATTTGTCTGCCAGTAGTCTGCATCCAGAGGTGCCTCATGCAGCTTTCCGGTGACACTCGAGAAGAAGGATTTCTGCGGTGGCTTGGGTACAAGCTCGGACCTCACTGTTGCATAGTATTCCTCTCCGACCTCTTTCATGTGGTGGGAATGGTAGGCCTTGTCTACTTTCAGCAGCCTTGCCAGGGCGTGAGGATGCGCTTTTTTGATGCTTGAGACGACCTCTTCGACCTCGGCGGCATCCCCGGATAATGTGACGCTTTTCGGAGAGTTCTCGCAGGCGACAACCACCTTGGGGCTCAGGAAGTCCCGAACATCATCCCAGCCCAGCCCGATAGCGGCCATGGCACCAGGTCTTGTCTGTTTCGCTGCGGCGAGACCGCGTCGCCATGCCGCGACAATGGCTTCCTTGGCGGTGAGTGCACCAGTGGCATACGCGGCGGCAATCTCTCCACTGCTATGGCCCACGACAGCATCCGGTTCTATGCCGGCGGCCGCGAAAAGATCTACGAGTGCAAGTTGCACAGCAGTGCAGAGTGGCTGTGAGAGCTCTGCGGCCTGTACACCCGACGCCTTGGCTGGCTTGAGCAGTTCCTCTTCCAGCGTCCACGGTGGGATGTTGGGCGACTGAGCCTCTCGCAAATATTCGTCGAGGGAGCGGATGCTGCTCTTAAAACGCAGATCAGAGCGGAGAAGCAGCTCTCGGCCCATGCGTGGCCACTGAGCGCCTTGCCCTGTGAAGACCATGACCAGCTTGGGTCGTGGGTCGGCAGCCCTTCTGCCCGGGGATGGCGTGCCGGGTTGATCTCTGGAAGTCACCATAAAAGATCGATGTGGGAGATGCTCCCTTCGGTTGGCAAGCGTGTACGCAAGATTCTGAAGATAGTCGGGTGTCTCGGGCTCATGGAGTTTTTCGCTGACCCAGTCTTGGAAGCTCTGCGTCATATTTTGCAAAGACGAAGCCGTATTGGCTGAGAAGAGCAGCAACTGAGGCTCGGTTCCAGAGGAAGCCCTTGCCACGCCAGGAGCGAAGCCAGGAGAGGTAACAGCAGTAGCAGTGTGATTCCCCCCATTGGCAGAGTGGCCGTCAGCAATAGCAGATCTTTCGGTCTGAAAGCTGCGAGCCGAGTCGAGAATGACATGGGCGTTGGTCCCTCCCAGGCCGAACGAGTTGATGCTAACCCGCTCGTGGCGAGTCTCGGGCCAAGGAGTTGGCTCTAGAGGAACTTTTAAGTTCCGCTCTTGGAAGGGGATTTTTGGGTTTGGCGTCGAGAACTTGATATTAGGAGGGATGGTCTGGTTTTCGAGGCTCAATACCGCCTTGATCAGAGAAGTAATGCCCGACGCTCCCTCCGAGTGGCCTAGGTTCGGTTTCACGGAACCGATATAGACACCTGCATCGCCGCCAAACACGCCAGCGATCGCCTTGGCCTCGAGAGGGTCTCCGATAGGGGTACCAGTGCCGTGGCATTCCACAAAGGCCGTTTGGGAGAAGTCAGTGATACCGGCCACCTCGTACGCCTTCCTGATCATGGCCTCTTGGCTGACAGCGCTCGGTACCGAGATACCCTGCGTTTTCCCGTCGCTGTTGGTCATTGTGGCGCGAATCACGGCTCGGATGGGGTTGCCGTCCCGCACCGCTGCGTCCAGGGGCTTGAGATATACGGCCGAAATTGCCTCTCCCCGAGCATATCCATCCGCATCGGCCGAAAAGGTCTTGCAAGAGCCTTCGGGGGAAAGGACGCCCTTTTCGGTCATGAAAGTCGTGAGACCGGGCGCGAAAATCAAATTTGCACCGCCTACAACTGCGGCTTCGCAATCGCCTCGTTGGAGAGCCACGCAGGATTCATGGAGGCCGACCAGTGCGGATGAGCAGGCGGTGCGAATCGTCATGCTAATTCAGACTCAAATTAGCAAGCACGTAAAGTGGCAAGTGGCAAGAAGTAGTAGTAAGTGAAGTATGCATACCTCGGTCCTCGCAAGTCCATTTCGTAGGAGATGCGGTTGGACAGCATGAAGTCATTGTACCCATCGACCTTGCTAGGCCCAGACTGTTGAGGATCCCGACTCTGAATCTCCAACCAGTCCTCGCCATAGCAGCCCATGTAGCAGCCGATAGTCCGTCCCCTGAACCCGACCTCGCCCGCATCGTCCAAACACTCCCTAACAACTTCGAGCATGAGCCGCTGCTGGGGATCC
Source organism: Scedosporium aurantiacum (assembly GCA_000812075.1). Lineage (NCBI taxonomy): Eukaryota > Fungi > Ascomycota > Sordariomycetes > Microascales > Microascaceae > Scedosporium > Scedosporium aurantiacum. The sequence goes on from JUDQ01000382.1 coordinate 22,440, forward strand.
GCAGACTCGAGCTCAGCACGACTAAATGAGAAGCGGGAGGTATCCAGAGCGCCTAGTTTAACGCTCTCGTCGAGGAAATAGCCGTACTCCGTAGCAACAGTGCCCGGCCGACCGGTCTTCGAGTGGTATGCGGAGACGTTGTAACGCGACTCGGGCACCCGAGTCCTCGCATCTCCCCCGGCCAAGAGAAATTCCCAGAGCTGCTGGGGATTCGTTAAGCCGCCAGGAAGCCGAAGGGCCATTCCACAGACGGCAATCGGGGTGGCAGTAGACACTCCGGGACCGAGTCCCGCGGCTTGGCGCGTCCCGACGCTGTCGACGCCATTGCTTTGGCTCTTAACAGTGCCGTTGGTCCTCGAGCCTGCGGAACCGTTGACATGGAACTTTTGCCCAGAAGAGTAAGCCATGTTCAGTTTTTCTTTGTTCTGGTTGTGAGATTGGTTGGTCAATAGCAAATGATCAGACTAACAATAGAGAGGGGTTGAAAGTTGAAATTGAAGGGAATGGAGTCTTCCAAGCCTCATCAAATGGAGGCAGCAGAGGTCTCCAGGTTTGTGTCTGCGCAAAATATTATACTATGTCTTACTGATGCCGTCAAGCTCAAATGCTTGCCACTACTTATACGAAACGATCGTGGGTGTCGTTGTACCGGTACTCTCACCCCTAACTACCCAATATCACCTCCTTCTCACTTCTTGTCACTGCTGTGGGTTCTTTCTGCTGCCGCATGAGTCCCTAGCTCGGCCTAGGCGCCATATAAAATCCCTCGAGCTGTTGATGATCCGCTTTTTCTAGGATCAAGTCACATCCATTCCGAGACCTACCACATCCTTCAAAGGATAAAGGCACTCCCCCCTCTTCTCCCTAAGGTATTAAGCTCATGCCATCCTCCTATCATCCCGGATTTGTCAGAACATCGGCCGTCAGCAGGATCGCGGGACGACTCGGCCTCTTTTTCGCCGGTGATGGAGGAAAAGGGTGGGCCCGTGGGGGTCTAGGGAGTGAGCGCGGCCGACAACTCGGGTAGTACAAAGCCGGCCTTGACCGGACACGACCGGTGAAACACCTAGCGAGAGTAAGTTGGATGTAAGCCCAACCCCTCAATACAACCGATATGGTGAAGACGGCACGGTCTTCCGAGGGTCGGAAGCAGTCTCTTGCCCAAGTTGTCGTGATGTTCTCCTCCTCTAGGGTCATGGGATCGATGCGCGCTAGGCTGTAGGTTTCGGCAATTAGCGTTATAAGGCCAGGCGGCGAGATGTTTCGACCGGTCCCCGATCGATGCCCGCGCAAATTGCCGAGGCAATAACCAAGTGTGATGGCATTGATCAAGAGAAGGAGGATTGTTCTCGGATTGGCTACATGGTGGTGAGAGTAGTGGAGTATCACAATCACACACACGAAGGAAGGATCATGCTGGAGCTTCGGGCGTGCCTGCCTTCCAGATATCGGACCCGTCAGCGCTTTCCGCTCTTGGAAGATGGGACAGGGGCAACAGCCACTACATCTGCATAGAAGACTACTTCCATTTGACGAATTATTTCAATATAGCAATAGGATTTGTCCTGATATTCCTCGTGAATGGGGCAGAGAAGAGCAGTAAGAAATATTGTGACGACGGCGACTACAATCAAGACCCTGATTTACGAGAGGTTGCCGAGCACCGAGTACTTCGTCGGCTTCGTCGATGGTATGGGGAATGGAGAATGTGGTCGCCGGACAGGGGAGAATGATATATTTGCCCCCGAAATATGAGGAGCACGGTTGATTTAAACATAGAGCAGATGGAGGATCAGTGAGTTGTTCTGTGGGCGAGGGAAAATAACCAGCAAGTAACTTCGAGACAGCGTATGAAACGATCAGTATCAAGATCAATATATTTGACTACCGAACATATCAAGTTATCAACTTTATCAATCAATGCATCCGCAAAGCAGTCAACGCCTTTTTTCCGCGGTCGCGTATCCATATCCAGCCCGCCTCGGATCCTTCATCTCGCAAGGAAGTTTACGAAGGAGCGTGCAAGGAGGTGATCTCGTCTCTGCGAAGTAAACAACAAAGGAAACTATTTCGTAAAGTCTGCTCTGCTCTTCTTCCCAGCTCACTCAGCACTAACCACAACCAGCTAGTGCGGTGCCGAAGTTCCGAACTCCCACCACTCGGCTGCTAGTGCGGGCCGCTCCGCAGTACCCATGGCTAGTTGATTGGATGGTCAGACGGATGCGGAAGATTGAGCGGAACACCAGGGGCAGGGCAGGGGAGGACCAGGGAGGGCAAGGTAGGGCAGCAGGTGGGGGGCAGCGACGCAGCTGTGTGGCGTGGTGACATTGAACAATCATCACAGCAAAAACGAGTTCAAGCTTCCTTGGCAGTGCTACAGCGATCGACAGAAGAGGTAGGTAGTGTTCTTTCGAACGCGATCCGGCGAACTTGCCGTTGGCGCCCCCATCATGTCTCGAATTCCGTTATATTGATGCAAAACAGCTTGTAATGAGTTCCCTCTGCATATGCAGAGAGGGAATTTTGCAACCACCAGTTGTGTAGAGTGGACTTTTGCTTTGGCGATCGGCTAGCCTTTCTACTCCTGGTTATTCCTGCCCCTCTCGCGAAGGCCGAAACCTGCGTCTAGGCTATAACTCTTCCTCAATAACGCAATGAGAACGAGTGATTGTTGGAGCTTGATGGATAAGCCCGTGCCGAGAGACGGCCTGGAAGTGAGGATGTAACGGCGTGGTGGTCAGCTTCTGGGTGCTCTTTTATCTTGATCAGATTTCTAATTGACGAGTCTGATCGAGACCTTTGACCGAGTCCTCTCGTGTTACCCTTCATAACCGTTCACTTGGTCCCTTTTCTCAGATCTTTACTCGATGTTTTGATTTCTCTTGTGTAATTATATCGCGTTATCGCGTCTTTCGTTCGTGCTAACCGTCCCAATGGCATGAGTTATCCACAATGGGATCATTGAACTCGAGAGCGGAGAGGAAGTCAGCCCTCCATCTTCTTCACGGATACAACAAGAAGGGGAGGGAGGGGAGAGAAGGGGGGGGAGAGAGAAATGACTCGGCTGGGCCAGTGACCCTCACTCTGAACATCGCGCAGCGAAGCAGACGCCCCAAAATCAAGTAGAAGGAGTTATCAGAAATGACAGTTTACCAAAAGGAATGGCAGATGAGATCAATGGAGCCTTGGTCGCCGACTTGAACATACTATTGACTATTCTAGTTCACCATAACACCCCATAAGCTATAGGATATCATCTACAACCGTTAAACTTAGAAACAGCATTCAATACCCAACTCATAGACATATGACCATCAAGCAATGTTATCCTTCCCTCTTCCTTCTCAATGAGTCGAAAGACAAACTCATGGTATTGTTGACTTCATTGCATCATCGAGACTTGGCGCTCTCAATAGACCCTCCAGGCTTGGTTGCGGATATGGCAAGATATCGCCACAGGTCGTGATGGCGATATGCTGCCACAACACCGACAAGATTGATAAAGTACCGCTCTAACCCCAAGAATGAAACGACAACCCAAGGGACGTAAACCATCATGTAGAAAAATTTAAACATGGGCTTGATGTTGGTGGTATAGTCGCGGATGACCACGTCCGTAAACCCGGCATCCTCCAACATGCTCTGGAGAACGACGGGTTGCGGCTTAGGAATGTCCGCGGACGACGCGGCACCGTTGTTGGCGTTGTGCAATGCGTTAGCCAAAACATCGGCCGAGTCCTTGACAAAGTCATGGTTGTGCTCGAAGAAGGCAACACGGCCTCCGGGCTTGAGCACGCGGTAGAATCCCTTCAAGACAGCGTTCACATCAGAAGCGTGGATCAGGGTCTGCAGCGTGTAGACCCCGTCAAAGGACTCGGTCTCGAGACTCTCGAGATGGTGGTAGTCCATCAAGCGTGCTTCAACTTGTCCAACGGGAAGCTTCGCCTTGGCAATCCTACGCGTGCTCTCTTTCATGTGGTAGTCAACAATGTCGATGCCCAGGATGCGGTAACCGTAAGTCTTGGCGAGATGGAGAGCTTGAGTCCCGCCGCCGCATCCCGCATCGAGAATGCGTGCGCCCGATGGAAGATCCAAGGCTTCGGCCACCTTGTTTTCCATGGCGCGGAGGGCGCGACTGATGGGGAAAGGCCAGCTTGTGTCATGTTCCCAATAGCCAAAGTGACGTGCGCCACCCAGAAGGTACGCATAGCCAAGCCTCGATTCAAGTGAGAGGTAGTAAGATTGCATTTCAGGGTTTGAATCGATGACAGGTTCAACAGAATTGCGCTCCATGGTGGGCATCTGGCAGGTGCATGAAGATAGAGAGAAGAGTGGGCTTGCGATGCTGTCTGCTGCTACCAGTCTTGCAGGGCAGGGGATTCACTTTACATACTTCAATGTCAAGCATGTTCTGAATCCTGATACACTGCAGTAAGTAAGTACTCGCCTCGTAGTTCGTGCTCAGATCCTTGAGCAACTCCAGCCGAACCGCCGAAGCGACAAGGGCCAGGGTTCGAAGATGAGGCCATCAGCCGCATGGAGACGACGGGTCTGGCACCTGCAAGGATATATGCAGTCATCCGAATGGAGCAGCTCTTCCTGCATCTCGGAGAGTCGACAAAATATCACTTGCATGCAATATTACCTGCATAGTGCATACGAAGGATTGATGATAGGGATGATGTGAGACTTACCTGAAAGTGCAAGCGACGACTCTCACCCCCTTCCTCTCACCTCACCCCTCCTGCTCAGCTCGGAGAAGACTTCACTAGTTCACTTCAATATTCCAAATTCACGCACTTGAATGGGATAGGTACCAAGTACGTTCCTGCTAACGTCCTCGGAATATCCTGGGTATTTTCATGTTTTATCTTCTTAGCTTTTACGAACATGATGTATCTACTGTTTCCCTGTCAAGCTAAATAGGTCTGAAAAGACGTGAATGAGCATGCCACTAAATGACGCTGATCGCTTATAAGACTTCTTCTCCTGTCATACCAATCTGGCCCCCTAACCCTGCTTCCCATCCAATCTATCTCATCCAAACTCCCAATAAACCTTTTTCTACCATGTCTACTTTCGTCCAGTCATGGGCTAAGGCACAGGCCCAGCAGTCCCAAGTTCACAGCTCCAAAAATGCCCCAATCTTCTTCCGCAACCTCGAAGCAGAGCTTGATACTCTCAGGGAGAATCAGCGCTGCCTGTCCATCCACAGTTACCCTGGATTGGGAAAGAACATGATTGACTTCGCCTCGGCCGACATGCTCGGGCTTGGCACTTCGGGTAGGATGCGTGAGGCATTCATGGAGGAGCTGGCGCAGAACCCGGACTGGTGGGTGAGCGCGTCTGGTCCGCGGTTGACCTTTGGCAACTCCAAGTACATGGAAGACCTGGAGCACGACATTGCTGAGTTCCACGGCGCCGAAACGGCCCTGATGGCCGTTAATGGTGGGATGGCGAATGCGGCCATCTTTACCGCCATCCCGCGTGCCGGTGACGCTCTCGTGTATGATGAGTACATCCACGCAACCGTCCATGACGGCATGAAGAACAGCCTTGCGTTGTGTAAGAAGTCGTTCCGCCACAACAGCCTAGACTCCTTCCGTGACACATTGGAGGCCGTCCGCAATTCCCAACCGCTCATCCGTAACGGCAAGCGGTGTGTTCTTATTGCCGTCGAAGGCATATACAGCATGGACGGAGACGTGTGCCCTCTGGAAGAACTCGTCAGCATAGCCAAGGAGATCTTCCCTGATGGAAACGCTCAGTTCGTCATTGATGAAGCCCACTCGCATGGCGTCATTGGGCCGAAGGGTGCAGGGCTCGTTTCGGCTCTGGGACTTGAAAAGGAGATTGCAATCCGGATGCATACGCTTCCAAAAGCCATGGCAGCTGGTGGTGGTAAGTTGATAGCCCACCCCCATCCCTTGTACTCTTCTCTCGACACACACCCTATCATGGGCTGGAGGATCTAAGGAGGCAAGTCGCAACTAATGCTTTACTTAGCTGTCATCATGTGCAACAATACTGTCAGAAACATGCTCCTAAACTTTGGGAGAAACATTCTGTTTTCTGGGGCGCCAGGATTTCCTCTATTGGCGGCAATTCGTGTCGGGTATGACTTCTTGAAAAGCGGCGAGACACAGCAGGTATGCCAAGAATCGCCACGAAATCAAAGAAACCCACCATGTCCTCATCACTGACATATCAATTCGTGCGTGTTCTAGGCACAAGACAGAATAAAGTACATGGCCCAGCTGTTCAAGGAAAACCTGACGTCCCATCCGGTCTGGGAGGCAGCCAACGATGCCAAAATCCTGCGTGTTCCGCTCTGGGACCAAGATGAGCAGGAACAGCGCTTCTGGACTCCCATCGTCCCCATACTAACGCGCCCAAACACGAAGCATAACGTCTTCCTTGCCTTTCATCTGCAGCTCAACGGATTCATCGCCTACCCCGTCTACTTTCCTGTAGTCCCCAAGTCGGCGGAGAGGGTGAGAATCATTTTCCATGCGTCGAACACCGACGAGCAGATCGAGGCACTCACAGCGTCTATTTGTTCCTGGGCGGAGGAAATGCTCGAAATCGACGAGGAAGGCACCGCTGGCGTTAGGGTACCAACTGCTGCTCGTCAGGCGTACGCCATGATGGAGAAGGAAAGACTGAATGGATCCGCATAGAGTATTAGGGAGTGAAATAGTACGCTACAGCACATTTGGCCTCTCAGATGCCCAATCTATCCCTGTTTGTTAGTTCCACCCTGCTACGGTGTCTTCCGTGTCATGATAGCACGGTCTGTCTCGTCAAGTGTTAACTACGTAAGTGAATTAAATGAGCCCCTACTAAGAAAAGCGGTGGGCGCATAGATTTCGATGAGGTTTGTGGTTTCTGCTGGCAGCTTGGACTTTTTGGGAAGACCTGCGTGGGCCCTGCATCCAACCACAGAGAAGGTCGGTATTGTGTCGAGAACTTAAGGACTCGAGAACGATATTATCTTTTGAGGGTCTCTGTTAGAAGATGTATGACGTACCCTTCGCTGTTTCGGGCTGTCGAGAGAGAATCGCCATGGAACGTTAACCAGCTACAATCAAGCCCAATACTCTAAAGCTTTTCACTCTAACTCTACTGACATGGCACGATCTGAATATCAACGAGCTAGGCCCTATTATCTGAAGTCAGGATCGGTCACAAGCAAACACAACTCGAATAATACCTAAACCTGTTGAACGTCTATTTATAGAGAACAAAAGCCTTTGCGACTGTGGGGAAGCCAGGGGGGTGGGCTTAACAGAGTCAGGCTAGCCAAGAAATGCAACGTCAGGCGCGCCGAGGTGTGGATAGTGTAATTCACCACTGGCTAGTGGCCTACCAGCCAAGAAAAGGCAGAGTAGCTGCCTCTAAGTGGTCAGGGCGAATAAATGAACCCCACGCCGCCTCGTTGTGCTGTTGGCCGTCCCGACTTAATCTTCGAAATGAGAGTGGCTGCATCTCGACGGATGCTGAGACTGGTGAGTAAGAAATCGAGGGTTTGTTTTGTTTGCTAAAGAAAGTATAACATCACTGATCATGGTTGACGGCTGGATGATCTTCTCTCTCCTCTGGCTCCCCCAAAGAAGTCCACGCCTCAAATTAACCCCCCCTCCGCTAAGCGCATCTCTTATTCTCAACCTTCTCAGGCAAGAAATTCGTGGAACCATGTTACAGCCTGAAGGAAGGCCTGTTCCTTGGCGAATCTTTCCACTGGAACATCGACTCTTCCACGGACAGCGAAGCCGTGGGCGACGCCAGAGAACAAGTTGATCTGGTAGGGGTAACCAGCCTTCTTCAAAATCTCCTCCGACTTGTGACGCTTCTCGGGAGGGAAGATGGGATCGGTTTCCGCGGCTGCGATGGAGAGGGGGCCTGCTATGGCGGCCAGCTCCTCTTCTTCAACGAAGGTTGGGTGAGCAATATAGCCAACTTCGATTCCGTCCTTGTAGTGACGGACGAGGTACTGGCGCCGAACTTCTAAGTAACTATTGACGACGCATTGTGGAAAAGCGCTGTTGTGCATTCACCAACCTTGGCACCAAAGCAATATCCCACAGCCCCCACACGATCAATTCCGTACTCCTCCTTCAAAGTCTTGATAGCGGCCACAATGATCGGGTCCACGGCTTCCTTAGTGTGTGGGTTCTTACCGTCCGAGCCGTGATTGAGCCAGGCCGTGAAATCGAAGTCGGCAGGTCGGTTAAGCTCGAGGGGATCGCCATTAAACTCGTCGATTGCGAGGGTAAGGTAGCCGTTGGCAGCGAACTGATCGGCCAGGAGCTTGGTGTTTTGCCAGAGACCCATGGCATCGGGACAAAAGAGGATACCTTTACCTGTCCTAGCCCTGTCAGGCGCAGGAGAGGCGAGATAGGCGTCCCATTTCCCAGCAACCTTGATAAGCTGACCGACGGGCTCTCCACTTTGAGTGTTTATTGGTTGGTTAGTTCTATGATGCGACGAGAAATCCCAGAATGTTCCATGACAGTGTCGAGAAGCTTCAAAGTTGTTATGTCCATCGTGGAGTTGCATTGTCTCGTCCTGCGGGGTGATGCTTGGGCTTACCTGTGCTTGATGCCAATGGTACAGCACTGGGCAGGAGGATGAGAAGCCATCGATAGTTGATAGACGGGTCACTCGGGATATTTAGACAGAGTTGTTGGATAATTCAATGTCTCTCTCTCTCTCTTTTTTTTTTTTTTTTTTTTTTTT